>JARFJB010001798.1:1557500-1782500 GCA_036346205.1 Vesta saturnalis
CATAAGTTTAAAAATTGTGCATGATGGTCGGAAAGTGTTAAATCCACATTAATTATATTAGATGCTATACCAGAAGTAATGAAATTACCAAGGTAGGTTTTAGACGTTTTGGATATTCTAGTGGGTTCGTCTATTAAGATTTTTAATCCAAAGGTTCATGACAGATCCAGTACTGAAAAAGTACCAGCACTAGACTTATCCAAGAAATTTATATTAACACAACACTACCTTTTTATTGAGAAGGGCAATTTCACCTAGTAAGTTCTCTAGTAAATCTAAGAAAATTTACAAATCACTATTTGGAGGTCCATAAATAACAAATAATAGAATGTTAACTTGAACAATATGAATTCCACAAAATTCAAAATGACCTAAAGTTATTAAAGTACAGTGCTTTTAATTTATCCTCGGATTGCCAGTGCTCAGTTAATAATAAAAAGTCAACGTTATACTTCTGCGTAACCAATTCTAAGTCATGTACCTTGTTGGAAACATATTGAATATTTTGACGTAAAAACAGCAAGTTGCAATTTGGGCTGTTTTCGCAATTCAGTCGAATTCATATGTTATGATTTATTCCAAGCACTTGACTACTCTCAGATTCGAACTTGGACTGTTCACTTACTAATCTGAGCCACTGAGTAATCCAATATATATTTTTAGAACTTGATTTTTCTGTCTCGCCCTTGCGGTCATTGTTCTTATGTTTCCGTGTTCTCACTTTGAGAGGTCTACTGCTCTTTCCTATGTATGCTCCGCCGCATTCGCATGGTAGGTTGTCCTGAAAAAACGTCCGAAAGGGCGAAACAGACAAATCAAGAATTGCCGAACATGTCTGGAGCGATGACCACCGCATCCAATGTGATAACATACAGTGACAAAGGACCAGAACACAACTCGTCGGAAACTCAATGAAATCATGTAGAAAATCCAATAAGCCAAGCTCGTGTGGAAGTAAAACCCATATGGATTTCAATCTGAGAGTAGTCAAGTGCTTGGGAAAAAATCATAGCATATGAATTCGATTCAAGTGCGAAAACATTCTTTCTCAGGACCAAGCCTGATGACGCAAGCAGAGCTCGCTTCCGAAACGTCTCGCTCAAAAAGCAAAAACTGTGGAAATAGGCCGATCAACTCAACTAAGAAATAGATATCACTGATTTCAAATCATGACTAACATCGTAAAACCACAAAGTTTATTTCTTGCCAACGACCAAAACTGTTGTTAAGTACAAATGGACAAGATTATTCTCAAATGACTATTACCACCCTAAAACCGTCGATAAGGAAATGTAAAAGGAGTCTAGACCACATTTAAGATATAAGACATCTAATTAAAAGACTTAACTTTTGTGGGTTTTAATGGCGTATTTTTGTATTTACGTTATACCTAAATGTATACGTTTTGATAACACTTACAGTTTCGTCCTCAGTGGTAGTAAAATCTTTTATAATTGTTTAAGATGTTGAAACAAATTCATGAAATTTGAAGAAGTAAAAACGCAAACATAAGCCTGCTATTAATATTAATATAACAGTTTGGTAAACGTATAAAGCCAACCATACAATACAATTTTAGTAAAGGATAACTAGATCCTTAATAAATTAAATATAGTTAAACTTCCTCGAAATGTAAAATCTGAACACCCTTTAATGGTCGAAGGCTAACAGTAAAAAATATCATGGCCAAAGAGTAAATTTAAGAAAATTTTATCTAATTTTTGATGTAAGTGTAAAGTTGTGAAAAACTTTAATTTGAAATTAATAAAAGCATTTACAAATATAATCTTGACCTATCAATTAAAAATCTTGTAAAATCTAACAAAAAAACATTTTAATTTTAGATTCAACTACATATAATTACGTTTTCCGTAATGAAAAGATGTTTGTAACACAAATCTTTATTTAAGACTAATAAACTTTTAAGCACAATTACTTGAATTATGTGAAAGTAGTTACCAAACGCAAGTCTATAGTATTATTTTGCCTGTTACATTGTGGCAGCTTAGCTGATCTTATCTCTAAATAAAAATAATTATTGTGGTGGTTCTTTCATTTGGGCACCATTTTGTTATCCCAACTGTTGTAGTGGTCGTCACGTTGGGGGTTATTTGGTGATGGGCCTCTATAATGTTTCGGTTCAATTTCAATCTTTTACAATTTCGAACTGATTGAGTAAAATTTTATATTGTTTTTGTGAAAATGCGAAATGATTCAACGTCAACCAAAGTGATTTTAATTTATAAAGATAACATTCGTTAACTAAACTTTATTTTTATTGTTATCACATTTCTCTTTGTGTAAATGAACTAATTACTCAACAAATTC
Source organism: Vesta saturnalis (assembly GCA_036346205.1). NCBI lineage: Eukaryota > Metazoa > Arthropoda > Insecta > Coleoptera > Lampyridae > Vesta > Vesta saturnalis. The sequence goes on from JARFJB010001798.1 coordinate 1,559,829, forward strand.
ATTTCTCCTTTTTATCGGGACGCTCCAGCTAGCTTAATGTGGGTTAAATGGTTATCATTATCATTCATCAAAATTATTCTCAATCTGATGTTATTAATTACCTGTACTTTCCAATTAATTGAACCTGCTTTCTTAGGTATTTACAGACGGTCTTTGTATAAGATTTTAAGGATTGAAACATTCAATAATAAAAATGAATCAAAAGTGATAATATTTAATGAAGTCAAATTTTAAATGCAGACTGTTTTGTTTACAACATTACATAAAAATGATTCTAATTCTATGTTAGTACTCTTAACGTTAACATGCAAAAACAATCCTTTATAAATGATCAACTAAATAAATTTTCGTTAAGCATTTGTATCCAAACATAAACTTTAGAATAAATAAAACACCAATTTTCGTTTATCTGTACTATCAAATGGCCTTTCTTGTAGAGCTGATGATGTAATGCTTGTCGTCCTTGGATCGGAAAGGGGCCTCGCATGGGTTATATAGACTGCTGGCGCTTATCTCTCTTTGTTGGGGATCGATACTATTCTAATTTTCTCATCAATTAATGACTTTAGTCAATAATCGCTCGATAAATTTACACTACAGTTTTTACTTAATTGTTCAGTTTTAACAACAAATAGCCTGCGCTGTGCAATAGAATGCAAGCTATTTACAAACCGCGAATGCTCCCTTCTTATACATCAATAAATTCGAGTTATTGTCCTTTATACTTTGATTTACTAATTTGGATAGATTATTGTCTTCTATATTTATTGTTCACTATTTAAGCACAATTGATTACGGTTCTGATACATATAAAACGCATTATCTACACATATTACGTCACTTTTAATACGTATTTTAGATCGCCAACTCGACAACAATTGCACTTTATACTATTTTAGCTTTTCCTCGCATTCGTACGGAAAATATAATTTATATTTCTTTATCACTATATTAACTGACTTTTCGTTATAATTACACAATATTAATCGCAGCATATATCTAGCTGCAGTGCTCGCCTTTCACCCGTTTGGTTTACCGTAATTTTCTGTTGTTATAATAGTAATAAGATTGGTTTGGTGGTAATAATACTTGAGTATATGGGTTAAGAATGGGATAAACCTTTTTTATTTGGTATTGCATTGGTTTTAGGATCGGGATGTACAGGACAAATGAAAGTTTGCAACTTACTTGTAGTACCCTTAATTTAGAGAGTTATAAAATCCTGAAGCGGTGATTAGAATCAAACTCAAGTAATTCAAATGATTTATAAATTAATTTTAAACGAACCATTAACATTGAAAGTTCTTTGATTGAAATAATTTCTAAATCGAATCTCTCAAAAATGCAGGTGGAATTGCTCTCTCCAGCCTTCCTATGTGAGATATAAGGTTTTCACTCAGAAGGATATTGTATTGTAGTAAGACTTGTGTTTCATAAATGTCATTCGAGTTAGTTAAAGCAATCAGGGTTGCATTGAAATTATTTTGATTAATGTTTAAATCATACGCGTATCTCTCACTGACATGGTTCGCCAGTGAAACAATTCTATCGATCTTTTGATTAGTTTTTTTCTTGATTATCAACCAATATTTAAAATATTTATTGATTTCAGTCAAGTCATCATTGTCAAGGTTTCCGGTAATAAATTTACTAATGTTACCAAGGGATCTTTTATTTCTACTGAAATTTTTCTAATTTACTGAGGTTGGTTATTGAGTGATTTAGGAATAGTGCGCTGGCATTGCTGAGTAGGATTCTATAACTGGATGCAAGGTTCCTAATGTCATGATACAAATAAAACTTATGGTAATAGTTGATTAATTTCCCATTCCTTTTTGATTTCTCGAGTCCCTGGGATTGGGTCATTAAGAGGCTAAGGATCCTGTAAAGAAATATTTCATTTATTTCTCTTGTTCTTTCTTACGTTAATATTAGCTCGTCTGTTTGTGCTTTTACGAATACCTACTACTTCATTTTTGTTAGCGGGGGTTACGTTATTTTTATCGTAATAAGGATGATTTTTTCTAATTCTCTGACGCATAAAGTAAGTAACGGTTCTTTAAATGCAATTACCTCCTTGTCTTTATTAATTTTGTCTAAATTTTCATGCCTTTTCCAAATTGTTTCTGGTAAAGGGTTTCGCAGAAGGTATAATTTCATCTTTACGTTTACGGGTTGTAATGTTGGTAAATAGTTTGATCTAAATTAATTTCATGAGAATTCAAATTACCGTAAGGGCCGTATAAGAGGGTAACAGGTGTATATCTGGTACTAGAACGATTTGAAGTTATAACGGCAGTTGTCATCAGATCTTTAGGGTTTTCATTTTTATTTTGTATTTTTCCTATCCTTAATTGTTCTACCAATGTGGAATGAACCCTTTACATGGGTGAATTATAAGCAGAATTATAATTGATGGTAAAATGTAGATTGGTTTTAAATAAACAGTATTCTTCAAAAATTTTGTTTTTGAAGTTGCCTTCATCACAATCTGTTGGGGGTAACTGTGATGCGAAACATAGTGTCTAAGTTTATTTAAAACTGTTACTGCTGTTGTATCGTTAAGAAATAAGCTTGTGTATACCGATAAAATAGGTCAATTATTGTTAAAAATTTACTACTGTCGAAACTGAAAGTAATATGTATCATGTCGAAATGTCGGTTTGCTAATAATGGTCCAGAAAAGGGTGCTTTGTATGGATTTCTTTCGTATATCACTTAAGAGTCGCGTTTCACAGTTGTTGATTAGTTTGTCAATCGAGGTCTCCACATCGAGCCAATAGTATTCCTGTTTAAGATGATTATACGTTTCGTTAATAAAAACGAGTCTTTTATTTATAATTCTCGTTTTTTGATCTGGTTTCTCTACATCTTTACGTATTACATTAGGTTTGACAATCTTTACATTGTTGTTAAATGGACTTTGACATACGGGAACAGTTTTGCTCTTCAATTATTTGTCTTGAAAATAAATACCATATAAGGTGTTTGGTTCGTTTAGTTATTTTAAGTTTTTTTAGATTTTCTGTTTCACTTCCTTTACATACAATGATTTCATTATTATTCTCATTAAAAAGTTTTTGTGGTTTATTTTATTTTCAGCTCCCATGCTAATTACAATTCTATTCGTAAAATAATTCAATGGTTTTTCGGAAATTTTCGTGTCAAAATAGAACCTTCTGATGAAATACGTTGAGTATTATCATCATCTTCAACTTCCCCCATTCTGTTTAAAGGTTGATCTCCTAGGTACTTATAGAAATTTGATCTATTTGGTCATTGATGTTCTCATTAATGACTTCATTCGTGTCTATTTCTATACGCTATAAAGTATCAGCTACTACCTTTCTTATCCCTTTTGTATACAATTTTATAATCACTATTCTAATGTTTGTGATCGGTTTCTATAAAGAATTATCGATCGAAAAGGCATGGTCCAACATGTTTCGTCGTTTCGATTATACATCACAGTTCGCATTCTATTGTAGAGTACCTAATTTATTTCTGCGGTATTTAGCGTTCTCGAATAGAATGCAATAGGCTTGGGGTTTTGGGAAAGTACTCCAACTATAGCTTTATTAGAAGCATCTGTGGTAACAGATAGGTGCAGTAACTAATAACTCTTTGCATTTATTAAAAGCATCGATGTAGTCAGGGTTTTCCGCATTTAGTTTCACACCCTTTTTTAGATTTTTATTGATGGGTCCTATTGCAAAATTTTGTATAAACCGTCTATAATACCCAGTTGAACCTAATAAAGCTTTGATTTCCTTCTTTGTCTTGAAACAATTTACAATAACCCCTTCAATTTGCAAATGTTTAATTACTATACCCCAAATATGGGTTTTTTTAGCCAACCAATATATTTACTGCAATATGCTATTATTCTAGCTGTAATGACGAGCAACTTCCGTTATACCTTAGCAGGCTCTCGCTTAAACACCTTCGGTCAACCATATTGACAAACGTCACAAAATTTTCACGCTAAAACCAAAATCAACCTACCACAAACGAGCTGCCTTGCCGGGCTCTGGACGGAACCAATGAAAAAGATGCGAGATCTAGATCTAGATTCAACTTTTTATGTAAATTTCCCGTGTTGGCGATTTCTCGCACAATTTAACAAATTCTAACACTATTTGCCCTTGAACACGCATTCAAATTTTATTATTGCGCAATGTTACATTTAGACAAGCAAATATATATATATATATATATATATATATATATATATATATATATATATATTCCTTCCTAGACTCACGCGTTTACGACCATTTTCAACCCAACTTGTATGACACATAATGCTTTATTAAAATTCCAGTGGCGTCTATACCAATTACATTCTCTACACACAAAACAAATTTTATCCCACAAACTTACTTCATTATACATCCAAAATACGTTTCATACGTCAGTATAAGACTGCATATACACGGTGTGTCAAAATAATCCTACACTATCATACGTAAGTACGTGAAATTAGGCATTTAATCTTGGTTGGGCAAAAAAGTGAATTTCATAAACTATAACTACACACACGTACACAACCCCCACCACACACACACACACACACACACACACACAGATATATATATATATATATATATATATATATATATATATATATATATATATATATATATATATATATATCAGAGAAGGGATACCGAAATATCTGAACAGGGAAAGGAGGAAGGAAAGAAAGAAAATGATAGCGAGATTTAGGTGTGGAAACGAAGAAAGAGGGAACGAATATTGGAGAAGGGACGATGACAGAAAATGTAGGTTGTGTGGGAAAGAGATGAAGACGATCAACCATATGTTGAAAGAATGCAAGGAGTTAAGGGAAGAGGATAGAACGGCAGCGGAGACACTGGGGCAAAAAGGAACGGAAGTGGATTGGGTGGAAAATATGGAAAAGAAGAAGATAGTTAAGGGGAGAAGAGAAAAGAGGCGGTCATTACAATAATTAAATGTTATATGACCTGTAGGTGAATTCCTATAATTTAGTAAGTCTTGACGAATTAATGTATGATTGACAAATTAATGACTTTTGTGCTGTAATATTAATTTAAGTCATTATGACGCGTTTTACTAATGCAGGACATTCTGATATGGTTTTCTTGTATGGTTTTTGTAATGGAAGTGGACGTTCTGCAGCTGCGGAGTACCTCAGGCGATACCCAGATCGCATTGTTGCTCATCGCACAATATTTTCAAACGTTTTTCGTCGTTTAAGAGACATGATCTTTCCCAAATCGCTGTGTAGAAAAAAAAATGGATTGGGAAACGCTGAAGGAGTTTTAAATGAAGTTAAAGGAAATCCTTCTACCAGACAACTGGAATTCATCAAACCAACGTATGGAGAATTCTTTATTTTAGTGGGCTTTATCCCTATCGTTTACAAAAAGTCCAGCATTTACTTCCTGAAGATTTAGAAAATCGAGTACGGTATTGCTAGTGGTTACAAAATAATTTGGAGGTTATTCCACACATACTTTTTACGGCTAAGGCCCAATTTACATGGAATGGTAGTAACAGCACACGTAATTCTCACATCTGGTCGGATCATAACCCACACAAAACAATCGTGGTTAACCACTAACATCGTTTTTCCGTCAACGTGTGGTGCGGCTTGTTAAATAAGCACCTTATTGGGCCTCATTTTATTGAAGAACGTCTTAATGCAGAAATTTACCTTCACTTTTGGAAGAAGAATTGCCGAATTACATGGAAGATATTCCTTTGGAAGTTGGTCGTAGCATGTCATTACAGCAAGATGGGACACCACCACATTTTGGGAGGCAAGTAACTGTGAAAATTTTCCGGAAAAGTGGATAGGACGAGATGGTCCTGTATATTGGCCAGATCGGTAACCTGATTTGTCGCCTTTAGATTTTTTTGTGGGGTTTCCTTAAATCTCGTGTGTATAGTAATGGTAAACCAGATACACGAGAAGAGTTGACTGACGGTATAGTTGAAGCTACTAATCCTATAAAAAGTGAATTGGAAGCAATTAACTGGCAACATTCTATAACACAAAGAATAGATGCTTGTTTAGAAAATGGCGGTTCTCATTTTGAATAGTTACTGTAATTTTGTGTTAATTATCTATCAATTTTTCTTTTCTCTCTCTTTTTATTTAAATTCCATCGATATCTACGAAACAAAAAGGAATTAACCTATAGGGCATATAACATTTTTTGATCGTAAAGACCGCCAGAGTATATAGTGTAAGTTTGGCGGTCGAGTCGCTGAACACCCTTATATAGGGTGTTTGTAAATAAGTGCGGAAGATTTTAGGGGGCAATTGCCGAAGTGATTTTGTGAAAAAGAGTTTCTATAAATTGGTTTTGTACGTTTCTCAAACTGTTATATTAATAGCAGGCTTATGTTTATGTTTTTCAAATTTGACAAAATTGTTTACAACATCTTTAACAATTTTAACAAACATTACTACTGACGAAGATAACTGTAAGTGTTATCAAAACGTTTAGATTGTATAATTTAAAGTACACCATTAAAAACCCCAAAAAGATAAGTATTTTTCATTATTAGTTTGCCACAAAATTAATGTCAGTAGTGAAGTACGAACAGTGGAACTAGAAGAAGCAGTTCTCCATATAGTTTCAGAGTCACCTGAACTAAGTACCCGAAAAATTGCCAACATACTGAATGTAAGCAACTTACCATATTTGAAATTTTAAAGGAGCCATAGGAAAATAATATATAGAGGAAATCTTATGCATTCGCAAGTGAGGTAAGTAGAGTATGCAACCCAGTGTACCTGTTATGGGCAGAAAGAAGCTGCGGTTACATTCATAGCCATTTCGTCCATGGCTATATTACGTTCAAGCTAAAATCTCTACAACAGTTGTTTCCTTTAATAATATGTTGGCGGCACCCGTTAACGACTCTTATTCATATATCTAGACAGTACAAGTCTAGATAAATAGAATTCTGTTTTATAAAAACAAACGTCGCAAATTTATTGCTCAGCGCGTAGATGTGCGGTTTCTCTGGTTACCAGACTATATAACACTGATAAAAATAAATTAGTCGGTTTAGAAGCTTGCAAATAAAATGACTTGTGTACTGTATTGTGTTGTACCTATTTGCTATATTGTTAATTTATTTTTGTTTCTGTTATCTAAGTATACCCATTATTTAAAAGTGTACCCCATACTTTCCCATTTATCTAAACCTTTTCTGCCGACAATTGTCATTGTTAGCTACATAATCTACTAGCACAGTGAATATGACATACGACGTACATTCCGTCCAGTTATAATACATCCATGGAAAGCGCAGCAATTGTATCCGTTTCATATTCAACGCGCTACTACATCGAGACTTCCTACCGCGTTTAGCTTTTTGCCAATGAATTCTCAACTTAACCTCTCAAAATCCTAATTTTTTAAATGGCGTTTTGTTTAGTGATGTTTTTCCAGAGATTCTGTGCAAAATTTTCACTTATGGGTTGGTGAAAATCCACACGGAATCTTTCAAGCTCATTTTCAACATAAATTTTCAGTAAACGTGTGGATTGGAATACAATGATGATCTTATCATCACTTCCTGCACTTCTTCAAGAAATTTCTCTTCGTCTCAGACAAAATTTATAATTTTTGCACGATGGTGCCACAGCCCATTTTAGCAATAATGTACGTGGCCACTTAGATGCAGTATATGCAAATCGTAGGATAGGTAGGGGAGGTACGCAACATTGGCCAGCTCGCTCTCCTGAATTAAATCCCTTAGAATTCTGCATTTGGGGTTTTCTGAGGTCATTAGCTTGCTACAATCCCATCGAAAATGTTGAAGACCGTAGGAATCGAATTACAACGGGCTGGGAGACAATAAGAAATACAGTAGGAATATTCCAGCGAATACGACAGTTAATGAGGCGAAGAGTTGACTCTTGTATCACGTGTGAGGAAGGTCATTTTGAACACTTATTGTAGGTTTGCACCTATTTAAAATTATTTTTATTACTGTTGTTTTGTGCTATTGTTTTGATTTAATGTTACTTTATTAGATAATAAAACTTTTTAGAAATATTGACAACCTATCCAAAGCATTTTGCAAATTTCGAGTCAATATCTTTAAAACGCTTTGAAATAATTAATAAAGATAAATGAAAAATTAAAGCATAAACGCTCTGTATCTCGGAAACGAAGCGTATTTCGACCTACCTTTACAGAAACTTTTTTTTACCATATAAGTTATGTAACATGTTTAATATTTTTGAATAACTAATTTTCTAAGATACGCACCCACACGCATATATATATATATATATATATATATATATATATATATATATATATATCAGGGTGTTTCATTAAGGCTGCACCGGCCATATTTCAGAAACTAGTGGACATAAAAGTGGAGAAAAAATTCATTACAAAAGTCCACGAGAAAATCCTGGAAGTTATTTTAAGTTCCGTAATTCATCGCAAGAGGCGCAATTGAAAATTAAAAATAAAATTATAAATTTCTCCGAAAATTCCACATTAAGGCATACCTTTGGTAACATCGTTAGAAAGCTTAGACAATTCTGCATCATTTTGGTCTAAGGCTCATTGGCATACAGACCTTAATAAGAGTGGGGAAGCTATTGAATGTGTAATCATTTAAATCGCTGTTATTTTAAACGACTTATCCGATTGTAGTAAACCTAGGCTTGTTTAGAAGAAAAAGGTAAGTACTTTTAACTGTCGCATCCATTGGTACGCGATAGCTCATAATAAAATTGTTAGAGGCGCAATTTGTAATAATACCAGTTTTTGATTTTATTCAGAAAAATTAAATCATACGGTATAATTATGACATCATAAGCGGAAAGTAGCTTAAATTTGTAACAAAAACGTAAATAACGCAATTTGATATCTTTATTTGTTCCAGAGTTATGGCGAAAGAAGACTTTTAACCGTTTAATTTAATAATTGATTGTTGCTATGGTTTCTTAAGGTGTATAGGTTGGATTAGTATGAGGAATCTGCATTTATCATAGTCTGTTCCTCCTTCACATCTATCTAGGCTTAGGACTAGTCCAAACTAAGCAAATTGCAAAATTTGGAGCGTGTTTAGAGGCCAACATATAACAACGATATCAAAATAATGATTGATTTTGTTTAAGAAACTTTTCAATAGAATGGTACAAAATCATGAACAACTGTTAAAAACTAGTGAAAATCTATAAATGTTCAAATTGACGGCCGTTTTGTAAAAACAACTATTAATTCTTCTTCTGTACGTTTATAACATCATATAAAACTTCTAAGGCATAATTCTAATGTGGTGTGTTTTAAAATAATAATCTAATTTGCTGCGGAACAAAGTCGGCTCGTTTCCATGGAGGTAAATAAATTGAAATAGTTGTCAACTTACTTAATTGAAGAATAAAAGATATTGTTTACGAAACGAGACCAACCACCGAGAGGACATGATTCACCGAATTGAAATTGCAATAAATTCGATTCTACGAGACGAAATGGAAACAGCTGTTTCCAGTACGAGAAGAAGAATTAATAGTTGTATTTTACAAAACGGCCGTCAATTTGAACATTTATAGCTTTTCACTTGTTTTTAACAGTTGTTCATGATTTTGTACCATTCTATTGAAAAGTTTCTTAAACAAAAATCAATCATTACTTTGATATCGTTGTTATGGCCTGGTGGCCTCTAAACACGCTCCAAATTTTGCAATTTGCTTAGTTTGGACTAGTCCTAAGCCTAGATAGAGTGTGAAGGAGGCACAGACTATGATAAATGCAGATTCCTCATTACTAATCCAACCTATACACCTTAAGAAATCATAGCAACAATCAATTATTAAATTAAACGGTTAAAAAGTCTTCTTTTCGCCATAACTCTGGAACAAATAAAGATATCAAATTGCGTTATTTACGTTTTTGTTACAAATTTAAGCTACTTTCCGCTTATGATGGCATAATTATACCGTATGATTTAATTTTTCTGAATAAAATCAAAATACTGGTATTATTACAAATTGCGCCCTCTAACAATTTTATTATGAGCTATCGCGTACCAATGGATGCGACAGTTAAAAGTACTTACCTTTTTCTTCTAAACAAGCCTAGGTTTACTACAATCGGATAAGTCGTTTAAAAATAATAGCGATTTAAATGATTACACATTCAATAGCTTCCCCCACTCTTATTAAAGTCGGTACGCCAATGACCCTTAGACCAAAATGATGCAGAATTGTCTAAGCTTTCTAACGATGTTACCAAAGGTATGCCTTAATGTGGGAATTTTCGGAGAAATTTATAATTTTATTTTTAATTTTCAATTGCGCCCCTTGCGATGAATTACGGAACTTAAAAATAATTTCCAGGATTTTCTCGTATGACTTTTATAATGAATTTTTTCTCCACTTTTTATGTCCACTAGTTTCTGAAATATGGCCGGTGGCAGCCTTAATGAAACACCCTGTATATATATATATATATATATATATATATATATATATATATATATATATATACAGAACAGCATAGCATAAATTACAATAGGACTAAAACATTTTAAGTTCACTGCTCAATGTAGGACTGGGTTTACCTATATTGAATTCTTCAGGGGTACTATTAATAGATTATTATTCATAACGATAAAATACAAAAAATTGTAGTCAGCTGAAATTAAGGTACAAAATATTATCACACAGTCCAAGGTATTAAAAATATTTTACTTCTAATTAATGATTTCATTATTTTGCTCCTTCTGCACAAAACGGATCATAGTTATCTGGAAGACCTACCATTTTCCAACTTTTCTCCCATAATAATTTAGCAGTTTCCATATTACTAGCTTTTGAACTTGGACACTTAACACCACATTCAGCATAGTATAGACCTGTTTGTGTTCCAGCTTTATCATCAAGTGCACAATACAGCGTTGTTTGTATTCCCTGTTGTGGTGTTTTCAGAAAAATCCTTCCTACATTATCCATCAACCAACGCGTTCCTCTAAAGAAAGAATCATCAAAATGTTTTATTAATTCTGTATTTATAACTCCTGGATGAAGGCTGTATGTAGTAACTCCGCTTATGTATGCTTCTAAAATCCATTGTATAATATTAATTCTTAAATGAATATACAAACCTTTTAATCTCCTCGATAATTCTTTTGCAAATAAGATGTTTGCGACTTTACTTTGATAGTAGGCTTGTTTTTCGTTGTATCTTCTGGTTTCCCAGTTTAAATCGTCCAGATTAAATGGTCCCCATAGCACTGAAAGATATAATTTTATTAATATTGAACTTCCTTTATAGAATTTAGTAATAATTAAGTAAAAGCGATGTTATGAACTTAAATGTTTACGTATACAGGGTGTCCCACGATGAACAACATCGATGGATTATGGAAGAAGTATAAATAGGAAAATTTGGCTACTTACAAAAGTTGATCGGGAACATCCATCTAAAATATTCTCAAGATTACGAGAAGTAGGTATTAGCTTGCTTATTTTAACACCCTGTATATTGTTCTAAGTTACCTATACTGTCTAAACGGCAAATTATTTTGCAGTGAAACTCGGAACTATTGTAAACTAAGGTCTGTTTTAAATGACTAACAACGCGCAACGACGTACTTATATACAGGGTGATTGAAAAACAATAATGAATTTGACACTCAAAAAAATAGAAAAAGTAATTTGTTTGAATTAGAACCCATACTTTTGCATCGGATTTGGGTTTAGCACCAGAAATAACTATGATTTTCAATTTAAATACCTATACTAACCCTTTTCATTTTATTAGACAAAAAGCGTTTTCACTTGCCCATATTCGGTAGCGTTGTTGAACTTTTTATTTTTAATTTTAGCAGGTAATGCTGTTCGTTATCCAGAAAAAAAGAAGTCATCACCGAAAGCCATAAAGCAAATTGTTAAAAATTTTAAAAATACCGGTTCCGTTAAAAGAAAAATTGTAAAAGCTAAACCTATTCTTAACAATGAAAATGTCGTTTACAACGTGAACTTAATAAAAACTAGAAATTAAAAACAAATCATTTCATTAATGTTCGAAATTGCGCCCTTGAACTTCGTGACACTTTTCGCATCTTCGGATCAGTTGTTCGTGGGATAAAGTACTCTTCTCGGAAAATCATCTTCGTTTAAATGTTGCACTACGGAAAATGCGAAAGGATGAAACTTGTGCTTTTTCAGAAACCTATTAATTGAACTTTTTCATACTCGAAACCTGTCTTATTGACATCATGAATTTGCAACAAAGTAGTTTAGCTTTAATATTTTTTCTTTTAACGGATCCGGAATTTTTAAGATTTTCAACAATTTGCTTCACGGCGTTCGGTGATAGATTCTTTTTTTCTGGATAACGAGCAGCAAACGTCAAATATCAACAATAGTTCAGAATTTCACTGTAAAATAATTTGCCGTTTGGACAGTATAAGCAACTTTGTTGGTCGATGCAACTGTCATTTTTTATTGAAAACTTAGAATATCTCAAAAACCGCTAGAATTAGGTATAGGTATGACATTAAACATAAAGTATGCCTAGAATTGGACGTAGAATCAAAAAATGCAGCAATATACGCGATGTCCCATTTAAAATAAGCAAGCTAATATCCACTTCCGGAATAACCAGAAGTGCTGTAATCTAGAGAATATTTTAGATGAATGTCCACCATCGACTTTAGTAAGTACCCAAATTTTCAGTTTTTTACTATTTATACTTTTTCCATAATCGATTGATGTCGTTTGTTGTGGGACACCCTGTATTGGTAATGCGCATTATTACATAATCTGAAGAGCTTTGAAAACTTACTACCTATATTTATTAATGAGTAGTAAATAAAGCTTTAAGGAATTATTCATTATTCTTTTTCAATCGAATTAAACTTTGAATGTTTCATTATGTGTAATTTGATGCACACAATCTAAATTGAAGGATTGAATAATCCGTAGTCACCGCTATGGTAGACACTTGATACAACTATTATGAAACTAGTATGACGTCACGATTGTGGTCTTCACCCCGGTTGAGGCTTCGACAGTTCTGTAGAAAGACTAAATCTCTATGGTTAGTTTGCTATATGGTACTTCTCTTCTTTAGGTGCCTTCTTCATTACTGAAGGTTGGCGACAATATCTTCAAACTCTTCTCTATTTGTTGCCGTTCTCAATAGGGTGTGTGTGTCCATGTTGTATTAGTTCTCTGTCTGCTCCCATCATTCTGATGACATTCTCATTTGTCATTCGTCTTGTCCATGGAATCTTTAGCAGTCTACGGAAAACCCACATTTCAAATGCTTCTAATCGCTGCATTATTCTCTTTCGCATTGTCCAGGATTCCATTCCATATAGTAGAATAGAATATATGTATGTTTTCACGAAACGGTATCGAGTATCTAGTGACAATGTGGAATTTGTTAATAGTTTTTTCATTCTTATGAACGTGGCTCTTGCATTTTCAATTCGTGTTCGAATTTCCACGTCAGGATCTAGGTTATGGGTTATCCAAGATCCAAGGTATCTGAATTTTCTCACCTCTTGTATTTGAGTATCATGTAATCGTATATTGGCTCGTAGATTTGGGTTCCTGCTGATAACCATTACCTTTGTTTTTGATGTATTTATTTTTAAGCCATATTGATCTCCTGAGTCCGCAATATTACTTAATAATTGTTGTAACCCTTCTGAGGTATCTGCGAAGATGACGGTGTCATCGGCGTATCGTATATTGTTAACTATTTCGCCATTTACTTTGATTCCAAATTCAATGTTTTCTAATGCTTGCTGGAATACGTATTCGGAATAGATGTTAAATAAAAGAGGTGAGAGTACACAGCCCTGTCTTACTCCTCGTTTTATTGGTGTGTCTAAAGTTAAGGTGTCATTCGAGCGAGCACAACCAGTTTGTTCCCAATATAAGTTTTTTATCAATTTAACATCTTCGTGATCTAGGCCCTGTTCTTGTAATAATTGTATCAATGTTGTGTGTTTTATCCGATCAAAGGCCTTTTCATAATCGATGAAACAGAGTCTTTTCTTTGGTCTCTACATTTTTCAAGCAGTACTGTTAATCCGAAAAGTGCTTCCCTAGTTCCAAGTCCTAGTCTAAATCCGAATTGCTCATGACTTATGATTTGTTCGCATTTCAGGTAGATACGCCGATGTATGATTTTTAACACAATTTTCAAAGTATGACTCATTAGGCTAATCAGTCTGAAGTCAGAGCACTTTTTTGCTGCATTTTTTTGGTATTGGTATGAATATTGATTTCAACCACTCTTGGGGAAGGTTCCTGAACTATAAATTTTATTAATCAGGTTGGTACCTTATACAATGATATCAATAATCATTGACACAGCCGCTCACCATTTACCACAACATATGTGATAATGCCCCATACTGAATAACAGGTGCTCACATGTATTCTGATCATTTTTTCATTTGAAAGAGACGTTTATTGAGAAAAATTGGTACAATATATATTAATCAAAATATTTTCCATCATTTTCTACAAATTTATCCCATCTTTGTGACAACATGGCGATACCGTGTTGCAAGGACGATGGTGGTTTGGCAGCGATCCATATTCGCACTTATTCAGATTTTCGAAACCGTGTGCCATGCTGCATCGATCTGAATAAGTGGTAATCAGAAGGCGCTAGGTCTGGTGAGTGCGCTGGGTGCGGCAGAATTTCCCATTCGAGCTGGAACAGTGTATCCTTCACAAGTCTTGCAACGTGTGGCCGATCGTTGTTATGCAAGAGGATGACTTTGGGTCTGTTACTCGCTATTGCTGGTTTTTTTTGCAACAGTACGTCGTTCAATTTGTTCAATTGACGTCGATAGGCATCTGCAGTAACAGTTTCAGTCGGTTTTGCTTGCTGATCCCACCACATGCACAGCAAGACTTTATGGCCATGAATATTCCGCTTCGGCGTCGATGTGAATGACCCTCCTGGACTAACGCATGACTTTTTGCGCTTAGGATTGTCGTAATAGAACCACTTTTCATCGCCAGTCGCAATACGCCAAAGAAAACTGCACTGGCAAGCAATAAAACCGCGATGCTGTAACGGCTCGAAATGGTATTTTAAGTCACTTCGTGTGGTAGCCTTTTCCCTCCTTTTGGATCTTTCCCATGGCATTTAAATATCTGGAAACAGTTGATTCATCAACTACTAAGCTGTTTGAAAGTTCTTTAAGAGTTTGAGCTGGGTTTTTGTCCAATAAGTCTTGCAATTCATTGTCTTCGAGCTTTTTTTGGTCGTCCAGGCCTTTCTTTGTCATTGATATCAAAATCACCACTTTTATAGCGTTGAAACCAAAACCGACAATTGGAATATGACGGAGCAGTATCGCCATAAGTTTCTAAAAGTGTTTGATGGGCTTCGGCAGCAGATTCCTTCTAATCAAACAACAAAAGTAATAAATGTCCAAAATGCGCGTTTGAGCGTTCCATGATTAGCGTCTGTATATATCGAATAACTCAATAATACTAAATGAAACACTGTTATTTTATATAGCGAAATGTCAAAACCATCGAATTTAGCAGTTAGGTTAGTTTTTACAGTTATTTCCCTTGATACTTGAAATTTTCACCAATAGATATCGCTGATCAAAATACATGCGATCACCCTATATAAAATGTTTGGAAATTCCCAAATTATGCAAAAAACAAAAAGCAAATTGAAAGATGATTTAATTTATTTTACAAATTGTTGCTAAAAATTAACAATTATGGGCAACACTACAATTATGTTATGTTTAATATTGGTGTATTATCATATGTGTTGCGGCAAATGGTTACTAACAAGATGTTTCACAAGAGCGGCTATGTCGGGTATTTTTGATCGCGCCGTATAATCCGTTTTTCGTGTTTTCATACGCATACTTATGATATAAAACGTCGAAATTTATGTTAAAATAAATGTAACAATAATGTTAAACAGCGTGAGGTTGTTTGTTTTATTAATATTTAATTCGTTCTAACAATATTTACTAATATTATGTGCGAGTTTATTTGGAGGTTATGCTTTTTAATTTAAATTTCTATTTCAATATTGTTCTTCACTCCAGAGAAACCGCAAATTTAAATGACTAGTAAGTACGTTGGTAGAGCGTTTCTGTTGTAAAAATTATTAACAGCTGTGAAAACTGTTTGATCTACCTTTATAGAAATTTAGAATTTGAATAATTTTTGTGAAACTCAAGCATGCAGAATTAGCCAATATTTAAAACAGCCTTTAGCGTTGTACTTTTTGAATTGGCAGTTCAGGCGCTTTCAATATTCAGTAGGCTCATTTCGAATAAATACGAAATTGAGTTTTTAAAAGAGCAAACCAAAGAATTACTTTACGTGAATTGATTATATCTAAATTATTATAAGTTTTTGTTATGAACGAATAAGTCCAAAGTAAATATGTAATTAAAAATCATTATTAATTTTATTAAATACATAAATAAAAAGTTTACCTCGAGTAGGATTTGAACCTACGACCTGTACTTTGCTAGAGTACCGCGCTAACCAACTGCGCCATCGAGATTCAAGCCCCAATGTTTTAAGTCTCCAAACCCTTAAAGCAATTTTAAATAATACAAATCACATCCTTTCAAACATATTTTTTTATAATTATTCCAATGTAATTAATGAGGCTTCCACAAGCGCCAACACATAACTGAGAATGTGATGTGAAACGCTATTTTTGACTATATTACAGTTTTTTTCATACAACGTCGATTTTACACCCATACATTATGTTAAACAATATTATATTAAATTTTATTAAATACATAAATAAAGTTTACCTCGAGTAGATTTGAACCTACGACCTGTACTTTTAGAGTACCGCGCTCAGCCACCTGCGCCATCAAGGTTCAAGCCCTAATCGATGTAAATTTTGTCTTTATGTATGTAGAACTGATATAAATTCTAATAATTTAATATTAGTCAAGTTGCTATGGTATGTGTGAATCCTTGCGATATTGCAGGCTCACATTCCATTAATATAAGTAATTTGATTGTATTCTCATTACATTTAGAATTTACATCAGTTCTACATACATAAAGACAAAATTTACATCGATTGGGGTTGGAACCTTGATGGCGCAGTTGGTTAGCGCGGTACTCTAGCAAGTACAGGTCGTAGGTTCAAATTACTCGAGGTAAACTTTTATTTGTGTATTTAATAAAATTAATAATAATTTTAATTACATATTTACCTTTGAAGTTATTCGTTCATAACAAAACTTATAATAATTTAATATTGGTCTAGTTGCTTTGGTATGTGTGAATCCTTGCGATATTGCAGGTTCACATTCCATTAATATAAGTAATTTGATTGTATTTTCATTACATTTAGAATTTTCATAAGTTCTACACACAAAAGACAAAATTTACATCGATTGGGGCTTGAACCTTGATGGCGCAGTTGGTTAGCGCGGTACTCTAGAAAGTACAGGTCGTAGGTTCAAACCTACTGAGGTAAACTTTTATTTATGTAGTTAATAAAATTAATAATAATTTTAATTACATATTTACCTTTGAACTTATTCGTTCATAACAAAAACTTATAATAATATTGTATTAGATCTTTAGTTTGTGTAACTGCTGAGACCACTATTGCCACGTCACTAATCCTTGTTCACGACCTCTGTCACAATTGTGGCTACGAATAGTCCTAAAAAGTTACAGAAATTTTTCTTCAATCCTAAGAAACTATATCAATCATTCATAAATGCCCTGAATACTTCCATTTTGTCACGAATATAAATTCTGGTACTTTAACATCTATTAATCTTTGGAAATCACTCTAAGTCCATCTGTAGTGTAAATATGTCAGGATTAGAAAATTTTGTGGCCATCCCTGGTAAATAGGAAGTGTTGAAATATTTGTTAAATCAAACGTTTGCCAGCGAAGGGAATAACTGTTATAACAGTTTTAAGGTACATAGGATTAAATAGAACGAGCTGTTGTGGTCTTGTACGCTCTTGTCGCTCTAGCGTTGAGTAGTGCTCTTATGGTCTTACGTACTAGCTTGAGTTCGACGCTCAACTGTAATATTAACAATACAGGATGAATCCTAAATGGCTCATAATACACATACCACCTGATTCTGTATCAAACACTGAGCAAAAATACTATAACCGTTTTGCTCGAAAACGTTTATTTTTCGAAGAATTTTAATTTTTGGTAAACTTAGCAACAGTGACATCAGTGGTACTAACCTGTATGTAAACCACCAGTAATTTACATAGTAATACACTTGATTTAATTATTACCTTAAAAAGAACGAATATAAGCACATTAGACCTCTGTCATGGCAATGTTTCAATTTTAATATGCTATTTGCATTTTTAAATTAACAATACTGGGAAGATTCGGCTTTAAGTGCTCTTATTGATTACAATTTCAGCAGCAGCATTAATATTTAATGTTGCCCTAAAATTAAATACATGTGTGCAAACTCAGCAAAACTGTACTCCAAAACGCTAATTTGGGGAATCTAACAGAAAAATTAATATCGAAACTCAAGAACGGTAAAAAAAAATTACGAAATTACAGAAAAACACGTTTATGCGTGTTTTTCTGTACTTTCGTAATTTTTCCAAATAAACCAAAATTAAACTAAACTGAACGTAAAGAAGATGAAGATAATTCAACAAGGGACTTTGATTAGCAAATTGTGATAGAAACGTTAGTTACTTGAAAAAGGTACGAAAAAATGTAAAATGTAGAAATTGTATTGCACATTGTTGCAACATTTTTGTAAAACTCAAGCATGCTCAAAGGTATGATGATTACAATTACAGACTGGTGTTTTTTTTTGTTGATTAGACTACAACAAAAAACTAATATTTCATAAAAACATCGCACAATAAGCAATCCGGAATACAACTTAAGACTGTCAATAAATTCGCATCTAAGAGGTTAACAACAAATTGGTATATGACCTTTTTGCTCCATTTTCTAGGATCAGGTGGTATGTTTATTATCCACCATTTAGGATTCACCCTGTAAAGTCGGTAAACAATCATGTTACAATTAAACGTAGGTTAAAGCTAAGTTACTTTTTCATGTAAATTAAACCCCTCACAATACATGTCAACAAACTTATGTATCAAACACCTTGCAATAGATGCGATTCTAAAAAAGGAATGAACTTAAAAACTCTTAGATAAACGAGTAATAATTAATAATAATTTCAAGTTGAAGATCAATACAGTAAATACAAAATAATAAAATTAAAATGGGTTTTAGTTAATACAGAAAAATGGTAGTTATTAGGAAATCGAAATTAGAAGTAGAGTTAGGTACAAAACTTAAATTTGGAAAAACAGAATCGAAAGTCCATCGAGTCGATTTTGTACTTCGCAAAACAATAATATCATGCGTGAGAAAAATGTCAACAGAGGTTACAGAAATTACACCAAAACTGAAAAAATAATTAGCAATCATTAGACTGTAAGATTAGGGAAATGTGGGAAGTTAAGATAAGTAGGCATAGAAATTTTAAAATTAGGTAACTAAAGGTAAACATTGTAAAATCGAAAATTTCAAATGCAGCAAAATGAAGGAGTGTTTTCAAAATTGCGAAATCAAAACATTTTTTCAAAAATTAAAAATACACTGCGTAGTATTTCAAAATATAGTTATTAATGTAGACATGAATAAAAAACCATAAATAAATGACGCCACAGTGGTCGGAAATCCCAAAAAGCTGATAAATATGGACCTTTTATGGCCGGAATAGTTGTAGTGGTATCCCTAGCACCTGTTACAACCGTTAGAAAGGGTCAGATGCTCGTGTATGCCTTCACAACCGGCAGCATTTGGTGTACCTAAGCAGTCGAAAAAAAAGTGTTCAAACGCTCACCAATTTTTACTGGATTGATCTATATCAATGGATTCTTCTCCTGAAGGTGTAGAATTTTAATATGTAAATCAAAATATTCGTTAGTGACATGTGCAACGATGCATCAACAACGAAGTTGGTCATAATTCTTGTGTTGGCAGTCGAAAAAATTGTAAGAAAACAAGCGCTAAGTCAATCGCGGGATGATGCAGAGTTCTGAAACCAATTTCACATTGTTTATTGCATATTTATTTATGACATCTAAAAAATTAGCTGCCTCTAGCTTCCACTTTGGCTTGTGTGAATGGTTTTGTATCATGATTCAAGAACAAACTCAAAACTGCGCATATTTAATCTTGTATTTGTACCTGTATTTACAGCGGTTTTCATAAAGGGGGTTCAGGTATACACTAATCCGGTTTAACCATCCGAATTTTACTACATTTTCTGTTAAAGCTGTATTTTAACGGAATATCGTGTTGAAATTATCAAACGATTTTGATTAATTATTATTTAACTAACAAAAAATGGTATTCAGTCGAGTCAAAATTACAACACTGGCATACAAAATTCACCTCGACTTGAACGCCATCTATGATTTCACTGTGGAACTTTGATTCTATGGTTTGTCGGTACCTCGCATTGGCAATCGCGCGAAACGTTTTGAATTTTCATTTTATTTCTAAGAAACTTTACTGTTCAGTGTTGTAAAATTGAGGATGCCGTCTTGCATTTGAATGTGAAATATTTTACTACACTGACTGATATTCAATGCAATAATGTCGTCTATAATACTACTTTAATAGAAAATATAGTAAAATTTGAAAGATTATTTTTCTCCGTGCATTGTTATACTGGGTGATTCAGAATTCATGCGAAATATTCAAGGAGCGTATTCCACAACCGAATCTAAGATAACTTTTCCTTGGGAATTTTCATAACACTTATTTTATCAAAATGTGTTTTCATTTTTTCCAGGACCAGGACATAATGGTTCGAGAATTTTTCTAACAAGAAAAGAGACTTTTCTTCTTTTGAAAAGTCAAATAAATGATGAGACAGAAATACTATATGACCTAATTTCCCGTGAAGTGGCCCGTAAAATGCATCGTCCTTACACTATGCAACAAGATGTCAAACGAGTGACGGGAAGATTGATGTCCGATTTCAGAGGGAAATGGCAACAGGTCCGTAGGACAGAACAAAAATTCTTCGACAAATTCCACGATTGGCTTAGTTTTCCCATCTATTTCAACGTCCAAAGTGGAAATATTGAAAGTGAAGCTACAACAAACAGAGGGCGCCCTCAATTAAATTTCGGAGAATCGAGTGAACCGTCGAAACATTAGGGAACAGCATAGCGTGGAAGAGTTGGCTTTTGCGACTGAGATGAGTTTTCGAGCATCAGGAAGTTTAAATGCAGCAAAAGTAATTAAGCACATCACAATAGGCAGCCCTTCAAAAGTATCGAGATACAGGAGTTCTTTTTATAATACCTCAGAAACAACTTTGTCTGATGATAAAGCTCTTGCGACTTTGATAAATCAGAAATTATCAAAAGGGCAATATGAGGGAACAGAGCCGATTTGAGATCTGAGAATTGTAAAGCATTACCGTCATACATATCAGTTTTAGAAGCAAAGAAAAGATCTGATCAAGTACGAGAATTAGATTTAATTTGCATGGGGCTATGATGGCACTTCGGGACGAGTACTTTTAAATAGAAATTCGCTGAAGATGACAGAACTAAACCTGACGCAAGTATTTATTTCACTTCAATGGTACTATTGCAGCTTTTATCAATTGACAAAGTAATGAATTCCAAAATCATTGTGTGGAAAAATCCTAGGCCTTCCTCTTCGCGGTTCTGTAGATCAATAAAATAGAATTTTCAACCGAGACTGCCGAATCCACGAGATCATAAGTAGATAACATTCAACAGCAAGTAAAAAACCTTTTATAAATGTTGTTGACTCGAAGGAAATTACCATTACATACAAACTTGCACGATTGATGCAAGAGTATGTAATGCTGTGACTAATACTGCATCCACTCAACGTTGTTACATATGTCAAGCAACCTTTAAAGATTTTAATAACAATGAAAAACTCGAGAATGAAATTAATGAAGAAAGTTTACAATACGGAATTTCGTCTCTAAATGCGTGGTTACGTTTTTTTTGAGTGCTGCATACATTTGTCGTATACATTAAAAAATACGAAGTGACAAGCATGCAGTGAATTGGAAAAGGAAAGTGTTCGGACTAGTAAAGCTAGTCTACAGCAAGGTTTCCGTCTAAGATTAGGTTTAATTATTGATCAACCGAAGGAAGGATTTGGAAGCACAAATGACGGGAACACTGTTTGCAGGTTTTTTGAAAATTGTGAGACTTCTGCTGATATAACAGGGTTAGATCTAGATTTGATTAAGAGATTTTATACAATATTGCAAGTGATTTCTTGTGACCATGAGATTAATATACCAAAATTTGAGGAATTCACATTGAATACATCTCGTAAATTTGTAGAACTTTATCCATGGTATCCTATGTCCACTACGGTTCATAAAGTTTTGATCCTTAGTCCACTAATTGAATCTTCCCATTTACTTCCAATTGGTCAATTGTCTGAAGAGGTGCAAGAATCGTGCAATAAGTATATTAAGCAATATAGACAAAATTTCGCTCGTAAATGCAGCAGAACGAAAAATATTGAGGATATCATAGCAAGGATCTTGGTGGCATCCGATCCACATATTTTCAGTCTGCGCAAACTTCCGAAAAAAATATCCAGATCTTTACCATCAGAAGGCATTGAACTATTAATGACGCCATCAGTACAAGAAATAGAAGATTCCATTATGGAGTCACGATACCAATATAATTTTGACTCAGACAATGAAACACTATAAAATTTTTGTAATTTCGTATAATAAATTTTGTTTTTAACTATTGGATGTGTTACTTTTTTCTAAAATTGGATCCCCAATTGGTAATTAGTGCCCCTCAGAACCCCCCTAAAAGTAACTTTCACGCCAATGCGGTTCATTTTAAAATTTGAATCATTTTGGATCTGATATTTCCAATTAATTCTTTTTTACCTCAGATTCATTATCAGCGACCTTAAAAACTCCTCAAATAGCAATTTTCAAGTCAATTTAGTTAATTTTTTTGTTTTTAGTCCGCCATTTCGAGTCCACCATCTTTAATTCACAATTTTCCCCCCGATTCCTAATTAGCAACACCTAAAATTTCCTAATACCCATTTTCAAGTCGATCCAGTTGATTTTTAAGTCTTAAGTTCGCCATTTTGAGTCCGTTATTTCGAATTCCGAATTTTTGACCCCAGATTACCTCTAAAACTCCCTAATCCCTATTTTCAAGTCAACCCACTTGATTTTTAGCTTTAACTCCGCTATTTTAGGTCCTCCATTTTGAATTCGGAATGTTTGCCCCCAGATTCATAATGAACGACCTCTAAAACCCCCCAATCCCTATTTTCAAGTCAATCCACTTGATTTTTTTATTTTAAGTCCGCCATTTTGAATTCGGAATTTTTGAGACCGGACTCGTGATCAGCGATCCGCAAAACACCCTAGTAGCTATTCGCGTGCTTCTTCAAGTACCCGTTGTATTTTTGGTCAGCTTTTTGGGATTTTCGACCACTGTGTGACGTCAATAAAAATATGTTGTTAGGTAATTTTTTTTTGTGAAAATTAAAATTATAAAACCATGGAAGCTTAAAATTAATAGAATTTGAAATTATTATATCAGCAGTTAAAATTACATTTTAAAATTTTAATCAAAGTAACTTAATAATGTATTAGTAGAAAAAAAATTTCTTTTGATAAAAATGTTAAGAGAAGAACTGATCACCCTACTCTTCTAATCTAGAAGTATAGAAAAATTACAACCCAATAAATTATATTTCACATAAATCCACAGAACGGCAGTGACAAGTTGGGATACAGCCGATGTAAAGAATAAATAAAAAAATAAAACTCCCAACGGGACAAATTATTTGTATAGAGCACTTTGTTTACGAGGGAGTAACTTAGGTATACTATTCTCCGGCGGTTGTCAATAGATATAAATAATAAAGTTATAATTAAATGAAATAAGTACTTATCGATGAGTATATAAGTGAATAAATACATGATTATTCAACATTGAAATAAGAGATGTTACACGTGAATTTATTGGGAGGTATAAAGGGAGAAGAGGTATAAAGGAAACAGAAAATATTACGTTTTTGTATGAACTCAAGGTAAACTTTTTATTTATGTATTTAATAAAATTCGAAACGAAAAATAATTTGTTGTAGAATATTATCTTGAATTGTAATGTATGAAGGTCATTCCAACTATTGTAAAAGTTTGAATGCAGTTGAATTTTTAAAATTATTAAAAACCTTGTACCATACATTTATTGACTTAATTGTAATGAATTATATTGTAACAAATTATTGACATTGAAAAAGGTGACTATTATTTACAAAAATTTGTAAATATCAGTAAACGAAAGAATAATCCAAACTAATCCTTGAGAATAAATGTTTAATATTTATTATATTTAAAACCTTAAACAGACGATTCGGGAACGTAACAGAAGTTTTTATTTTAATTAGAATAATTTTATTTACATTATATTTTTTTCATACGAGTGTAAATAATAAACAGAAACACACATTATATTATTCATGTCATGGGAATAAATACTTCCAACGAAAATGGTTGATTATTAATAAATCATGTGCATGATTACCAGGAAGTGGACAGACCTTTGTTATGGAATGTGTATATGTACCGTCCGGAGTTTTCACTTTGACAAGTCTAACTTTGTTTTCCCTTTTGGGGAGCGTCTCAACTACTACTTAAGAGGGGGCAATTCCTAATCCATTAAGAGCATTAAATCATTCGGTTGTATGTCCGATTGTAAACCATTTGGGCAGTTTTTTTAGAGCGATTACAGTCCAAAACCTGTCAAGATTTGTGAGCACCCATTTCATAATTATAATTTATTGTCAGGAATATTCGAGACATGCAATTCCGGATAATAAACTATACTTGACCCGAGAAGAAGGCGCCCGGGAGAAATGAAAGGTATGATTAATCATTTGAAAGAGCACAAATAGGGCGGGAGTTGAGTACAACTCAATTTCAGAAAGCACTGTTGACATTTCCCTAAACGTAAAATTCTTACGATATTTAAAACACTTTATTGTGGGAACCCATAAGCCACACTGATGAGGGGGGATGAATTTTCATTTTATTTGACATCAAATAGCAAACGAGTCTATGGACTCGGCAGTGTCCTCGAGAAAAATTTATATAATTTTTTGAACTAGTTTTTTGAACGGGGAAAATTTGAGCCTTTGCCATGGTATATAACATTGTGATTACCTTTTTGAGCAATAAACCTTTTAAACGTAAGTTTTAAGAGTAGGCATTAGTTGGACGTCAATAGCTCGAGTATCTAATTAAACAAAAACTGCCATGTAAGCCTTGACGACGGGCTTTTCTGACTGTTAAACTTTTGCTAGAAAAAGGTCCACATAAATCTACTCCGACGTTTATTAAGGCACCTGAAGCTTCAACTCTTTTCTTGAGAAGATTATAAATAATCTAAAAAGCGACTTGACCATTAAAGCGATGGCAAATAAGACAGTCACGTATTGTTTTTTTTAATTGGCGCAATCCATCTAAATCCCTAAAAGCTTAATCGTACGTTGGGAAATGTGTTTTGAGGACCAGCGTGTAAGAGTTTTCGGTGTTCCCCAATCAGCAGCAATCCAACAATATGAGAATTAGTTAGTAAGAGAAAAATATTCACAAAAAACAATGGAAGTTAAAAATAATAGAAAGAAAAAGATAGGAGGCAAACGTAGCTGGAACAAATTATAAAAATAGGCAAAATTAGGGAGAAAACACTTACAGAAATGAAGGAAGACGCCTGAGACCGAAAACATTGGAAATCATTGATAGATGAGTTATGAAATAAAGACCCGACACCCGCTTAGGGTATAAAGGATAGGCTGAAGAAGAAGAAGAGTATCTTAGAGCAAAACTCGACCTCCTATTCTTATCATGTGAGAAAAGTCGATGAAGGGATATAATCTACAAATGGGCTGCTTGTCCGTAACTATAAAATTATTTTTTAACTCTTAGCGTTGTATAAATATCAAAATTCGAGGAACCATTAGAAAAAGTTTACATAAATCAGGTTTTGATAAAAATGCAATTTATTCATGCAAGAATAATTTAAGTTCAGTCCATAAATATCTATGTGAACAAGAGCTGAATTGAAAGTGGACATTAACTTAGAGATAAAATTTGACAGGAGTACAGCTTTTAAGAGTTCTACGCGAAGGAGACTGACAACTTTAATCTGTGTTACATGATTTTTGGAAGTGATTAAGTTACAAGAAATTGAGCTATTTACGTTAGTGATTCTCAAGTAACCATAAGCACCATACGCGATAAGAGTAGCATCTGAAAAACTGTTTATTTAGATACCGATTACGTTACGAGGATCGAGTAAAGGTCTTGAGATTTCTTATCACTAACTTAGTAATTAATTAATTAATTATTTAAGTGGTTTTCGCCATTGGTCATGTAATTAGCTGCTTCAAAAAAACGTGAGAAATCCAGGGGAGTTTGCACTCCACGTGAGAGTGAGATGCAAGCGAATTTTAAACATTCTGTAAGTTGACGATGAATTTTAAAGAGCGTTCCAAAATCATCACAACAATACAATGTGTCATCAACGTAACAACATGTTCAGAGAGCTTCACTGGACAGTATAAATTTGTATTGGTACTTCAAAGTCAATTCCTTGAGACATCTGCTAGTAAGAAATTCAGAATAATTTAACTCTTACGTTACTGTTTCGAGCTGAAGATATTTTAAGTCGCCTTGAGTGATATCACGCCTCAAAATGCCCAACCAAAATACCGTAAAATAGGACTACGTGAATAAGCATGCGTAAATTAATTCAATTCGTACTTTTTATGTATTTTCGGTTTTTGACCATATGGTTGCCTGTCGAACTAATTAACTACGCTCTAACCACAACGTAACAACGTAACACACGGTGTTTATCTTGTCTGGTATTTTATAAATTGCAGCAACGTTTACTTGCTCAGAGCCACCACTATAACTGTTAGAATTATAATCATAAAATGTTCGTTTAATCACATGGGTATAACATGTTGCGAAAAAATTTCAAAAATACACATAAATTTATTTCTGGAACGGTTTTTGTTTGACACTCATATTCGTGGGGAAAAGTAAATCGCTACAATAATAAGTAAAATTATGCGTAAGTTCATTTCCAGATTTTTGCTTTTTGAGCGCAACGTTTCGGAAGCGGACTCTGCTTCCGTCATCAGGTTAGTCCTGAGAAGGACTGTTTTCGAATTCATATGTTATATATAATTTTTTCCCAAGCACTTGACTACTCTCAGATTCGAACTTGGACCTTTCACTTACTAGTCTGACACCTTTACCGCTGAGCCACTGAGTAATCCAATATATATTTTTAGGAGTTATATATATATTAAACCTTTTCGTGGTTGCGCAGAAGTTTATTGCGCATGTTGCGCCATAACTTCTTGCGCAGGTGTATTGCGCTTAAGCTCTTCGCGCATTCTTGGAATCCATATGGGTTTCATTTCTACACTAGCTTGGCTTATTGCATTTTCTGCTAGTGCGATGTATGTGGCTTCTTTGAGTTTCCGACGAGTTGTGTTCCCTTCCTTTGCCACTATCTGTATGTTATCTCATTGGATGCGGTGTCTTCGTTCCAGACATGTTCGGCGATTCTTGATCTTCCTGTTTCACCCTTGCTGACGTTGTTCTTATGTTCCTGCGTTCTCACTTTCAGTGATCTACTGCTCTGCCGCATTTGCATGGTAGGTTGTAGACACAATTCTTGGAATTCTAATCTTCATTGTATGGTTTGGTTTTGGTTAGTATTCTCCTGAGCGTTCTGGTCGATTTGAAGGCAGTGCGTATCTTGTATTTGGTGCCTATCCATTGTATTTTGTCTGAGGTACCTTGTATATATGGTATTATCGCTGTATATTTGGTTCTTCTTTTTCGGTTACCTTTTCCCTGTATAGGTTAGGTGTTAGATCGGGGTAGACATTTTGTTTGAGTGTTCTAGCGATATTTTCTTTTTCTTTGTTCAGGTCTTCTTGTTTTGAACATATTGCTTTTGCTCTATCGTACAAGCATTTTGCCACGCATAACTTCACGTTTTTGTGGTGAGTTGTAGTATAGGTACCTTCCCGTGTGGGTAGGTTTCATGTATACCCTTCTCGTGAAAGTGTTGCCATTCCTGTGTACAATTACATCCAGGAATGGTAGTTTTTGTTCCGACTCCAATTCCATTGCGAATTTTATGGAGGGTGAACCCATGCATCTAGGCCATAATATTGCTCTTCTACTGAATCTTTATCTGAACGAAATTTATCATAATCTAATTCTAATTTTAATAATACTGACCTTACAATGGCCTCTTAGATTGATAGTTTTATCTATATGAGTCATTTTGATATGTTAGTGTACACAATTTTGAAATGTATATATATATATATATATATATATATATATATATATATATATATATATATATATATATATATATATATATATATATATATATATATATATATGTTTTATTGCAAGTAAGATTTATTTAAAAATAAATTATTACAATTAAAGACTGACACCTGACTAACTATAAGTTAATATGAACTCTGACTATTGTTATCAATGCAGCGTCTTTTATAACAGTCATTAATTTACTTAAGATAAGTAACATCTCTAAGAATTGATAAATTACAATAATAACAAATATGAAAGTTTCTATGTGATAACATTTGATGAAGCAATTAATATTTGATGTTTGACTATTGTTTACCGAATGATACGTTATACTAGCTATTTATATAATGATACATATTATTCAAAAATTCGGAGAATATAACTCCTTTTCCCTTAAGACAGAATGTCCTCATTCTACGAAGTTATCTGTTTTAAAGGAATCACTTCTTTATCTTGTCTTTGTTTCTTAATTATATTACGTATCGTATTTATAAATACATAGATCAAAATACAAAACATGACTAATAAAATAATTACAATAGTAGTTATAGATAAATGTACAACACGCACTAAAGGATAAATTTTTTTAACATTTCAGCTTCTTCTTTTAAGGTTTTCAAGTTTTCTAAATGTTTTGTTTCCAGTTTTACAGTCAAGTCAGCTTTATAATTATTAATTTCTATAGGATTTTTGTAAGTAAAATTAACAAATGTGTTTTCATCTATTGTTAATTTGCAATTGCTTCCGGATACGAAAGCATTATAAATTACTTTAAATTTATTAATTTCGTTGTGACATTCTTCAATTATTTCTAAATCTGGTTTAACTGATACTAAAATTTTTCCGTTGTCTAATTGAGCATATAACTTATAATTGTTATTGACTACGGCGTATATACAATCTTTGTTATAAGTTATGGAACACTTACTCGTTTCTGTTCTTTCAAAACACACAATTTGTTTTTCTGTAACTTTACACTTTTCATTAGTCCATAGCTCTTTTGTTACACCTTGAAGGTGATATTGGAACGGCGTTATTAGCACCTTGTTTTGCTGATCAGGTATCGGGTAATTCTTTTGTATTGGAATATTGAAGGATTGAGGATGGGTATACACAATATACATGTAATTAAATCTTTCGTTGACAAAATTCTAAACTTTGAAAATTCCAGTATTTTAAAAATATGGATTTTATCTAATTCAGGCAACTCCTATTCCTATTATAAATTAATTTTAAATGGTCGATAATTTCAATTATTTCGATATCAGACATAATTTCGAGATTTGTTATTTCAGAAAAAGCTAAAGAAATTGTTCTTTCAATAGTTTGAAGCATGTCCAATAATTTGGAACTTAAATAATTATTGTATGGAATAATTAACTGTGTGTCAAGAATACTGTTCACGTTGTTTAATTCATTAACAAATAAATCAGTGTTGTTCTGGATTGTTTCCAAATCTTTAGAGTACCTTTCAGTGATGTGATTAGCAAATGAAGTGTATTTATCTACCTGTTTAATAATTTCGTCTTGATTTTTATGTAGTGAATTGAGATTTTTATTAATTTCAGTTAAATCGTTGTTGTCAGGGTTGCCAGTAATATATTTTATTACTATTATTACCAATAATATTAGCAAGACCACGTTTTCTTTTATGTTTAAGTTTAGATAATTGTTTTTCTATTAACTTACAATTTTCTTTTAACACATGGACTAATTTCAGGATGATGACGTTTGAATTTATGTCTAAAATTACTACCTTACTTAATGTTTGATAATAACTTAATTCTAAATCTGTTATATTAATATAGAAGTAAAATTTATGATAATGATCTAATAATTTGGCTGGGCCTATGTCTTCGGTAATGTAACCATCTGTACTAAATCTTTCAATTTGAAGGCCCTGGTTCTGGATTGCCAGACAAATTCTGCAAATAAAATTTCTTTTTAATACGTTTCATTTTTCTTGTGTGTATGTTCGCTGGTCTATTTGAACTTTCTCTGAGCCCTTTGATTTTATTTTTGTTAACGGATGTTATATTTACTTTATCAAAGCACGGATCTGTTTTTCTAATTCTTTGCCGTTTAAAATAGGCGACTGGTTCATTCATTTCAATGGTTGATTCTTTATCTCTATTTTTATTTTCTAGAGTCTTAGTGCCCTTTTCTAATTGTTTGTGATGTAAGTGTTCGTATAAGGGCAACAATTCGGCTTTTCGCTTTTCGTTAATTACTTTGTTTATCGTGATTTTTAAGTTAGGCCAATAATATTTAGTTTTTAAGTGATTATAGGTTTTTAGTATGCAATTGTGATTATTAGAATGATATTTATCTATTACTTCGAAATGTTCATTCGATTGTTCTATACCTTTTGTTAGAAGGTTGTTTTTAACAAATTTTATTTTGTTATTGAACAAATTACTTGTTATTTCGAAAAATTTAGATTCTAATTCCTTATCTTTAAAGTATATTATGTATAAGTTTTTTGGATCTATGATTTCCTTTAACATTCGCGAAATGTTTCCAGTTCGTTACCTTGCCTAATTGTAACAACATAATTATGTTTTAAGAATGGTCTTTGATATTCTATTTTATACTGATCTCGTAGTTTCAAGATTACGCGATACATGAAATAATTTACTGGATTCTCAGTGATTGGTACTGAGAATATTGGACTTTCGGTAGATGTATGTTGTGTATTATTCGATTGATCATCTTGTTGTCTGTTCAATGGTTCTTCTAAATCATCGGACGAAGGGTTTTCGTCGACATTTAGGATTATTGACATAAGGTCTAGTTCTGTATCGTTTGAGGTTTCCTTTGTATTAATTTCGATTCGCGATAACGCTACGGTTACTAAATTTTCTTTGCCTTTCTTGTATTGTATTTTGTAGTCAAACTCTTCGAGTCTCAATCTCCATTTAACTAGTCTGGAATTTGAATCCTTAAGGGAAATTAACCAAACTAGCGGCTTATGATCAACACATGAAAAGTTCAAATCGATTTATTTCGAAAACGGTGCGTCGTAGCGACCTCAGACAATAGTATCATTCTTTTATGAAAAAATCGAAATTTTTTAAATTTTATATTAAAATTGCGAAATTTGGAAAACAAAACAATTAAGAATAACAATGTCTAATGCCCCGTTCAGACGAGCCGCTTAGTACCTAACGATCGTTTCTTTAAAATTTCAAATACATTTTCATTTATAAATAGGTAGGTTATCGGTTTTTTAGTATCCATTGTTATTATCCTCGTATAAAAGAAATGCATAATTATTATTGTTATGCGGTCAATACTTTCTGTATAATTATGTATGTATCAATTTCGCCATAAACATGTATGTATTATTTAAGTGAGATTCTAATAAGTTATAGACCGCTGCGCACTTGCTCACATTAAAGAGCCGCCACTGTATCAAGCCATACTCAAATACAAGACTTTTGTAAATTGAAATATGTTTTGTACACTAATTTTAACAATCCTTATTTATTATTGTAATAATACTTAATTAATAATTGTGAAATTAATAAGAATTCTTAGCAATAACGATTTATAAATAAATAACAATAACACTAGTATAATAAAATTAGACACTTTGTTCAACATGTAAACCGTTCTTTTCAATACACATTTCACAACGACGTACAATAGAACGTCTTAAGTTAACTAAATGATGCACCCTTATTTCATTGCAACAAAATATGATCCTCCTTGGAAAACAAGTAAGTATTAAATTTTATATTTTGAAACGACAGTTTGACTTTTTACAAACACTTGCTTCATCTTGAATAATTTCACTGTTATTAATTATTGTTTTTAAGTTCAAAAAGTTATTTCATTTGATTTACTAGCTTTTAATTAGTGTAACATGCAGTTTACATTTACAAATAGCGAACAAGCCGACATTCATTTTATTTATAGGTTCGCAAATGGGAATTCAAGGTACGCAGCTAGGGAGTATCGGAGAAGATTTCCAAATAGACGACAACCTCATCATTCCTGTTTTACTCGTCGTGGTATCGTAAACTTTCACAATCTGCATATATGGGCACACGAAAACCCACATGCCATTCGACTAAGAAGTTTTCAACATGAATTTAGTACAAATGTCTGGATTGGAATTTACGGCAACCACGTGTTTGGACCTTATTTCTTGCCACAACGTGTAAATTCAGAAAATTTCCTACAATTTTAGAAGTTAATATGTTAATATGTTAATATGTGGGAAGACATTCCTTTGAATTTAAGAGGACATTCTTGGTTTCAGCTTGATGGATGTCCGGCCCATTATGGCAGAAATGTAAGAAATTGGCTAAACAATAACTACCCGGGGAGGTGGATAGGTCGTGGAAGTCCAGTGGCGTGGCCTTCTAGATCGCCCGATTTAACGCCACTTGACTTTTATGTATGGGGATACGTGAAGGAAAAAGTGTATACCACTCCGGTTAATACACTTGAAAAACTTCACACTCCCATCAGAGATGCTTGCAATGAAATAAGGGTGCATCATTTAATTAACTTAAGACGTTCTATTGTACGTCGCTGTGAAGTGTGTATTGAAAAGAACGGTTTACATTTTGAACAAAGTGTCTAATTTTATTATACTAGTGTTATTGTTATTTATTTATAAATCGTTATTGTTAAGAATTCTTATTAATTTCACAATTATTAATTAAGTATTGTTACAATAATAAATAAGGATTGTTAAAATTAGCGTACTAAACAGATTTCAATTTACAAAAGTCTTGTATTTGAGTATGGCTTGATACAGTGGCGGCTTTTTAATGAGAGCAAGTGAGCAGCGGTCTATAACTTATTAGAATCTCACTTAAAAATACATACATGTTTATGGCGAAATTGATACATACATAATTATACAGAAAGTATTGACCGCATAACAATAATAATTATGCATTTCTTTTATACGAGGATAATAACAATGGATACTAAAAAAACCGATAACCTACCTATTTATAAATGAAAATGTATTTGAAATTTTAAAGAAACGATCGTTAGGCACTAAAATGGCTCTAAATGTTTTATTACATCTTTTTATTAAAACTTTATATTCAATTATTCACATAAAGCACATTACTTAACTTAGTACCACATCAAACACTAAAAATCAAAATAACTCGGAAACGCACAGGAATTTCGAAACAGAATAGGGTACATTATTTTGTTAAACTGTATGTAGATAATGAAAATAACAGTTTTTAAAAATAGTCATTGGCGTAGAAGTTCTGTTTATGAAAGTGGTTGAGCACCCCTCCACTCCGCCACTGTGCAAGTTTGTGAACATTCTTATCGCTTGTTTTATGCCCTTAATTCATAGACATTATTTCCCCAACATGAAAAAATCTAAGCATTCGTTTATGAGTTATAATGAAAATTTGAGAAAAAAATTATATTCAACACCCTGTATCTCGGAAACGAAGCCTTCTACGACATATGTTTATAGGAACTTTTCTTTTTAGAAACATGTGTTCTATCTCCTGTTAAAGTTTGTCTACAAAAAACTGACTCACCCTGTATATATATATATATATATATATATATATATATATATATATATATATATATATATATATATATATATATATATATATATATATATATATTCTTAAAGTATACTCGTGATTATACGATTATGTAGTTTTTGAAAAATGTGCTGGTATCGAATAAGGATGGCACACCGCAACCGTTTTTAATTAAGGAGAGGCGGAACACATGTACTGCGTGTGAATGGAAAATTTGTACGCGTTTGCACCTTCAATTTAAGTTAATATATTAATGTATTATATGTTATTGAGCCAAAATATTATGTCAAGTGAGGACATAAGGTTCGAACCCAGAGCGGTATTACTGTAATATATGTATATATATGTATATATATATATATATATATATATATATATATATATATATATATATATAATGACAAAAAGTTTACTTACTTCACGTAGTGAGACTTGCTCATGTGTGCCTGTTTGGACTATTTACAATAAAAACAATTTGTCATAATTTCTTTTTGGTAATTGGTTCAGAAAGAATCGAACTACCTAATTCTCGAATTTGATTGATTTGCATTGGAAAATAAAATATTTATGATGGTTGAAAAATGATACGATTAGTACCATTTTGTAAATAAAATTTAACGATTATAAAATTACGCCAATTAAACACTTAGAATTTACATATTTTAACAACAATATATCAATTGTTAAATAGCAGAACGGAAACAGAAATCAGCTCCACCTATTTTGTAAAATATGCCTTGAAGTGACTAAACTTTTACTTTGATAGTACTTAGTGTGGAGTGATCGTTTAATAATTTAGATTAAATATTATGAAACCGCCTAGAAAATGAGATTCCGCCATTTAATCACATTATGTCAGTGCAAAGTTGTGGAAAACTTTAATTTAAAGATTGTAAAATTACAACTACAGACCAATTAAAGATCGATTCCAATCATAACAACTCCAACAAAGAATTCGTTTTTACTGGCGACAACTGTAATTGTTATATCGAAACGTATAAATTTTGCATAATTTATTTTCATATACATATATATATATATATATATATATATATATATATATATATATATATATATATATATATATATATATATATATATAATATAAACCCAAATGGTAAGTATTTGTAATTATAAATGATTTTGCCAACATAGTAGAAGTTAAATCAATATTAACTTAATTTTCCAAATATCACCAGTGCAAATACAAATCTCAATTTCAAGGACATCAAAATTTGGAAATATAAATTTATGTATTAAAATACACTAAATTAGATAACATTAAAAGTTTTATTGAAATAGAATGTACAATGTATTATTGTTTTGTAAGAACAATCGATATTGCGCAATGATACTTAATATCTTACAATATCAAATTTTGTATTAGTATCGTGCATTCAAGGACTTTTAATTAAACACGGTGATGTTGCAACTTATGTGAAATGAAATATTTTATTTCATTATTTAATCTTGAATCTTGTAAAGTGCATTTAAAGTTGGATACAATTACACAGATGATATATCTTATCTAT
This sequence comes from Vesta saturnalis, assembly GCA_036346205.1. Classification (NCBI taxonomy): domain Eukaryota; kingdom Metazoa; phylum Arthropoda; class Insecta; order Coleoptera; family Lampyridae; genus Vesta; species Vesta saturnalis. Next base: position 1,595,365 of record JARFJB010001798.1, read on the forward strand.
CCGGTGATATTATATGCAAGTTTTTTTTCGAGTAATTACTTTGAGATAAATACTTGTAACCTACTGAAAGAGTATTGACTATTGAGCTACGAGTTTCATCTGAAACAAATGCATTTGCTACATTTTAGCGCATTTGCAAGTTTCACAAGTAACGCTGCCACGTGCTGCAGTTGAGCGCTGGTTCTTGTACTTTTAATATCTAAGTTGATAGAATTAATTAAACTAGAAGCAGGAGAGTTAAATTTAAGTGTTTAAGGTAGTGATTTTTTATACCAACCAACCTATCTAAAGATTATGAATAATCCTCGCATATTTATAATGCCATAAAACACAGTTAATTATTTTATTTTAATTAAAATCAAAGAGAACGTCCCTGGCTCACGCGTTAATGCACTATTGTATACTAAAACTATTTATGCAGGCCATACTGAACGCCGTGGTCGCTCTAAAAATACTCACCTTGGAAATGGCGTAAATTTTAATCAAAACGAGTAGTACACATTTTATTGCTCCTGATTAACTGACCGTTTTAGTCTGATAAACGTACAAATTTTATTTTAGTTATACTCAAAAATATCCACACGTGCGATATTCAATTTTTGTAGTGCACTGGGCAGATTGCACGCATTACTTCATATGTACCCTTACCGTTATATAATCATCTTTTGCTTTATTTGTTGCGTATAAGACGTGTTGCACAAAGTTGGGTTAAACCAAGATTATTTTAATTTCAATATGATTGGCGTAATCCTAGCCTTATCCGTTAAGCTTGAGACGAATTTTTTAATGTAAAAGTACACTCACATACGGTTATAATAATAAAAGAATCTTCCATTAAACAGGAGAAAACAAGTAATTTAAGTCACTTCACAGTATGGGTGTTAAAATATAAACACAAGAGTACATATATTTATAACAACTGGTTCATGAAATGGTATTATCAACGATGTCCTCAAATTATGACTAAGATCGCAAGAACCTCAAATTTAGTTCAGGTCTAACGAGACAACTTGTTGGACATTTTCCTAATGAAACTGGACTAAACCATGCTCTCTAGACAATAATTTCAAATGGAAGCCGTCGTCAGAAAGAGTGCAAATTTAGTTTTTGTCCATCACAGTAATATGTTTAGTAAGTTTCCCAATAAAATTGGTGTATAAAGATTTTCTGCACCAATGGTCCTACATGATGACCAAGATCTTAAGAACCTCAAATGTAATTATTATCCAGTGAGACAATATATTTAGCCGATTTCCAACGAAATTAGTATAGAAACAAAGATTTGGGCAAATGCAAACCAAGTTTGGTATCGACAATTTTTGATAGAAGTACTAATAGGCTACAAATTATATATAAAGTGCTTTCAGTGATCCGAATGATATACCTGGCATGGACTTCGAAATCATTATTTTTCTTGTAAGTGGTTGCCAAATTTTAGGTTTCATACCACCAGATCCTACAGGGTTTATTAAAAAAATCGCCACGTTCTATAGTTAATTTAGCGTGACGTTACGGGTCAATCTGAGATACGCAGCAGTTTAGTTGGGGAATGAAGGTTACTTTCTATCCACGTAAGATCTGTACATTATTGTCAAAAGTCAAAATGTGCACGGGAGTAGCGTATACACTTTCGCTCTGTTTCAAATTTACTATATCTTTGTGCACAAAACACCCTCTACGTTAGACTTCGTTAATTGAACGTAGTGTGTAAAATGGACGGACAGCCTTGTACTTGCCCAAAGGTCACGTTTCGACTATTTGTATTATTTGCTGATTATTCTTCATCATTTCTGCTGCGTTTTGAATTATTTTGAATTCTAAAGTTCGCCTTCTGTATTTACACGTTTAGAATTGTTTTTATCGCATCCTTACAGAAACGAACCACGGATGTTTTAATCCGGTCATCGATCCGTCACTTCATAAGTTTCTCTACCAATCATTTTTTTGGGAAACCGTACATGAAGGTTTCTCCCGAGCATTTCGTCTGGAATGAGGAGGTGCTCCGTCATATATAAACCACATGCTTCCTCTCAGAATTAATAGCAAATAATGTACCTTGACGTACTTCGAAGAACATTTAAGCACATCTCGCGATTTGTCCGATTAGGTAAAACCGAGAGTAAAACTACCGACGTATGAGATATTCACAAATTATTGCTGCCTGCTAGTTCTCGCCACTAAAGGAGGCGTTGTCTGCAAAATAATAGACGCATTTCTGGATCAGTTGCTAAGAGTTCTTCAATAAATTGTTCACGGTATAGATGCAAAAGTTGCGTTTTAATAACCTTGTACGATACATATTTTAAAACGCCCATTTGAAGAGACAAACCACGAGTATCTTCTTCAGAATGTTCTACTAAGGTGTTTAGAACTTCTTTTATTCGTAGAGTACGAACTGCTCGAGAACGTCCACAATCACCAGTCACTGGTTCATATTGTTCATTTTTACAAAGACGTCTTTCAATTCTTTCTGATAACCAGCAACGAAAAAAATAATAGTAAATAATTTCAAAAAGAGCGAATGGTAAAGCATAATAAATGAACATGCTTGTTTGGTATACGAACAAATCTGGTGATGTGACGTTTACAGATAAGTATACCAGCTAAATTATACCTTTTATTACGAAAGCACTGTAGGTAGCGGACAGTGAACATTTGATTATTTGAATAACAATAACAAATCGCAATCGTTACCGCAAAAAAAAGATAACTAGAGGGTGTTAATATCATGTTAATATGTCGTAATATTCGGTAATTTTTTTTATTGTGTTCTTTTGGTATTTTCTATTATTATGTTTTAAATGTGTGAAATTAAAAGGTGAAAACAAAAAGGGAAAAGATAGAATTTAAGCTTTATAGATGTTAGGGCTCACAAGCGGACACGAGAAATTCTCACGGTTAGGGCTTGTATTTATCATCTGCACCTGACTAATTGCTTAGAATTATTATACTCAGGAAACTGGGTTTAAACGATAGTTATTAATTACACCGTTTGAATACGGCGACATCAACATAAGATTAGTTTTGTTACAATGAAATTCAATACATATGAGGTTTTCTAATACTGAGTAAATATTTTAAAATTTATTATTCCATTTTAGGGAGAAAAGTAAAAGGGCAAAATGTTCACACGTAACTTCTTTGTTGTAATTTAATAGCATTTTCGAACCGTAGTTTATTTTAAAACAAAGTCAGTTAGACAAGGTAGATTCGGCCATATGCATATGAAGGAACTTGGGTTGAAAGCTTTACTGGAAGTTCTTCTGTTAAGTATAATTGTTATAAACCGTTTGTGTCAATCAATATATGATTGTTTTCGTTTTAGCAATAACAGAAGCGGGTATTTTTTCTCTTGTTATATAGTCCAATGTAAGTTCCCAATATTAACAAGATCGTGTAGAACAAATTTATATCGATATATAATATACCTCCGTGATTTCAATATAAGAAATGCAACAAGGCGACCGCATTATTACTTTCGAGAACGCTCGGGAGTACTACCTAGTAAACAAATTAAAGGATTACTATATCCAAGCGCAAACAGGTATTTTGTAAACGAAAAATCGAAACAAGCAATTCAACAAGCTGAATGAAACTTTAAAAAGGTTGAATTCTCTTGCAACAAGTTCCAATTTAATTATCCCTCGAACGTCCGAAACCGGGTCAAAAGCGACCGAGTTCACTATTTTACGTAATAAACAATTTTCCATTTATGACATTAAAGCGCTGCTTTAGGTACTCCTCAAAAACCTTCTCAGAAGTAATGTACAAGTATTTACACTAATAACAATGAAAATAATTTATTGTTTTGGTGTGTAGGTTTGTGTGACGTATGTGTTGTGTTTGTGTTTGTGGTGTGTGTTTTTTTGTTGTTTGTGTTTTGTGTGTTTGTTGTGTTGTTGTTGTTTTGTGTTTTGTTGTGTTTGTGTGTTTTGTGTTTTTGTGTTTGTTGTTTGTGTGTTTGTGTGTTTGTTGTTTGTTTGTGTTTTGTTTGTGTTTTGTGTTTTGTTTGTGTTTGTTGTTTTTTTTTGTTTTTGTTTTTGTGTTGTTTTTTGTGTTTGTTTTTTTTTTGTGTGTTTTTGTTTTTTTTTTTTGTTGTGTGTTTTTTTTTTTTTTGTTTTTTATTTTTTTTGTTTGTGTGTTGTTTTGTGTTTTTGTGTTTGTGTGTTTGTGTATTTTGTTTGTTTTGTTTTGTTGTTTGTGTTTGTTTTGTTTTGTGTTTTTTTTTGTATTTGTTTTTTGTTGTTTGTTTTTGTTTTTTTTGTTATTTGTTTTTGTTTTTTGTTTTGTTTTTTTTTTGTATTTTTGTTTTGTTTTGTGTTTGTTGTTTTTGTTTTATTGTGTTTGTTTTATGTTTTGTTTTTTTTGTGTTTTTGTTTTTTTTTTTTTTTTTTGTTTTTGTGTTTTTTTATTGTTTTTGTTTTTTTTTTTGTGTTTTTTTTTGTTTTTTTATTTTTGTTTTGTTTTGTGTTGTTTTTGTTTTTGTTTTTGTTTTGTGTGTTTTTGTTTTGTTTTGTGTTGTTGTTTGTGTTTGTGTATTTTGTTTTGTGTGTTTTGTGTTTTGTGTTTTGTTTGTGTTTGTGTTTTGTGTTATTTGTTTTGTGTTTTTGTTTGTTTTGTGTTTTATGTTTTTTTTTTTTATTATTTTTTTTATTTTTATTTTTTTTTTTTTTTTTTTTTTTTTTTTTTTTTTTTATTTTTTTTATTTTTTTTTTGTGTTTTATTTTGTTTTTTTTTTTTATTTTTTTTATTTTTTGTATATTTGTTTTTGTGTGTTTGTGTGTTTGTTGTGTTGTGTTTGTGTTGTGTTTGTTGTGTTTGTGTTGTGTGTGTTTGTGTGTTGTGTTGTTTGTGTGTGTTTTGTGTTTGTGTTTTGTGTGTGTGTTTGTGTTGTTGTGTGTTTGGTGTGTTGTGTGGTGTTTGTGTGTTTTGTGTTGTTTGTGTTTGTGTTTTGTGTTGTGTGTTTGTGTTTGTGTTGTTTGTGTGTTGTGTTGTTGTTGTGTGTGTGTTTGTGTGTTGTTGTTGTGTTGTTGTTTTGTGTTTGTGTGTTTTGTGTTTGTGTTTGTGTGTTTGTGTTTTTGTGTGTTTTGTTTGTTGTTTTGTTGTTTTGTGTTTGTTGTTTTGTGTTTGTGTTTTTGTTTTGTTTGTGTTTTGTGTTGTGTTGTTTGGTTTGTGTTTGTTTGTGTGTTTGTGTGTGTTGTTTGTGTGTTGTGTGTTGTGTTGTGTGTTGTGTGTTTGTGTTTTGTGTGTTTGTGTGTTTGTGTGTTTGTGTGTTTTGTGTTTGTGTTGTGTTGTTTGTGTGTTTTGTGTTTGTGTTTTGTGTTTTGTGTTGTTTGTTGTTGTGTTTTTGTGTTGTATTTTTTTTGTTTTTTGTTATTTTTGTTTTGTGTTGTTTTTTTTGTTTGTTTTTGTTTTTGTTTTGTTGTGTTTGTGTGTTTGTTTGTTATTTGTGTTATGTGTGTTATGTTTGGTGTTTGTGTGTTGTGTTTTGTTGTTGTTGTTGTGTGTTTGTGTTTGTGTGTTTTGTGTGTTGTGTGTTGTTGTTTTGTGTTTGTGTGTTTGTGTTTTGTTTTGTGTTTTTGTGTTTGTTTTGTTTTGTTGTTTTTTTTTTGTTGTTTTTATTTTTGTATTTTGTGTGTTTTGTGTTTATATTTGTTATGTTTTGTTTATTTTATGTTTTTTATTTTGTTTTGTATTTTATGTTGTTTTTATTTTATTTTATGTATTTTTGTTTTGTATTTTTTTTTGTTTTGTGTTTTGTTGTTGTTATGTTTTTGTTTTATATTTTGTGTTTTGTTTTTGTTTTTATGTTATTGTTTTTTTTTTTTTTTGTTATTTGTGTTTATTGTTTGTTTTTGTTATTGTTTTTGTGTTTTGGTTTTGTGTTTGTGTTTGTGTTTTGTGTTTTGTTTTGTTGTTTGTGTATTTTTTTTGTGTTTGTGTGTTTGTTGTTGTTGTTGTGTGTTTTGTGTTTGTTGTTTGTGTGTGTTTGTGTGTTGTGTGTTTGTGTGTTGTGTGTTTGTGTTGTGTGTGTTGTGTGTGTTTGTGTGTTTGTGTGTTTGTTGTGTGTTGTTGTGTTTGTGTGTTTGTATGTTTGTGATGTGTGTGTTGTGTGTGTGTTTGGATATGGTGTGTGTGTGTTAGTGTGTTGTGTTTTGTGTGTGTTGGTTGGTGTGTGTGTGGTGGTTGTTGGTGTGTGTGTGCGTGCTTGTTGTGTGCGTATGAGCGTGTTTGTGTGTGTGTGTGTGTGTGTGTGCTTATGTGTGTATGTGCGTATGTGTATGTTTGTGTATGCGTGTCTACGTGTGTGTGTGCGCGATTGTGTGCATGCGTGCGTGTGCGTGTGTGTTAGTGTGTATTAGTGTGTGAGTATGTGAGTGTGTGCGTTTGTGTGTACATGTTCGTTTGCACTGATTAATTTTGACAACTTTCTTTATGCGAAAAAAATTAAATGTTTAATACTATTTCAAAGCTGTTAAATTGATTCTTACGTCACACACTACGGGAAATGTTTGTTATTACAACAAAATGCAAATTTTTTGGTGATTAGTCTTACTACTTCTTATCACAACTTGACATTGTATTTAATAAAATTTCTGAAGCTAGAGAATTGCTAATGGATTAAATTCATTACATGAAGTAAATTCTTCAAACTTTCATAAGATTATTTTTTCTCTGTGTGTTTACAGCCAGAATTATGTTTGTAAAAAAAATAGTGTTATAATGAAACATTTTGGGACACAAAAAAACCTGCAATTTATGATACCCTGTAGTACCCAATGTCTGCTGTCTGCCGCAACAATCTAAACGAAATTATTACTTGTAGAAAGTTTTTTGTTCATTCTGCCGTTAAACTGAATAAGGTTTTGTTTATTGGCAATTTTCTTATAGTGCTCCAAAAATCGCAAACCTTATGATTTATTTTTGTAAGCTCGGTGTTTTTAACATTCAGAAATTGACTGTAAAAATTTAAACTTTTAAGCATTAAATGTAATAAATTTCTGTTTTCACAAAATACTTCATGCTCAGTAACATGCATTACTTTTATCCAATTCACCAAATGGGAATCTATTTGTAATTGAATCAGAATCAGTGTACTTCTGTGACATATTTCGGTCAGTTGTTCTTTAATTTAACCAATTTTACTGAATTTTAATTTTACTCTTGATATCGCAACTAATATAATCCAGATACACGATTCGGTCTTGTTGCTAGTCTAAATCATGATGTAAAAAACCAGGTGTATCAATTTAAAAGATCCGTAGGAGCCACGAAGCAGTAATGTACCCAAAACACAAAAAACACCATGGCAACATGTTTAAATCAGAATATAATAATACCCTCAAAATACCAAAATATTACGTTATATTTTGCGGAGCAACTATGTCAACGTGCTGCATTGTAAATTGCAAAAATTATATACAACATAATTTTCCGAGAGACAATAAATACTTTACTTTTCCAAAAGATTTTTTTTTTCGTCAATTTATTTAGAATTATATATTTTTATTAGTTTATAATTATTATAATTTTGTATTATGTACTACAAATTCTACATTTGAATATGGCACTACATTCTAGATAAAAATTTGATTGGCTGTCTATTTTTCTTCGGTCGATCACCGGCTACACCTGGTCCTTTTACATCATGGTAATTTTTTATAACTAGTAATTTCATTTTACTGCCCATTGCTGTTTCTGGATTTTTTGTTGATTTTAGAATTGTTTTTTTCTTCTAATTATTAAGTCTTAAAGTAGCACTTTAATTTGAGCATTTCAGTAACTCCGATTATATTTTTTATTTTATTTAAATTTTATAAATAGGATCTTTTGTGTAGCGCAGCATTATCATCTTGCTATAAGTCGCTTTAATGATAACCCATTTTATTTACTTGACCGCCTGTTTAAACAAATAAGATTTCGTTTATTGTTTTTATTTTTATTACGAATTTAATTTAAGTTTTCTGTCATCGTGGGTAAACATAATTATAATCCAAGGTATGTTTTTGGATTATTATTCTTAATCGTTAGAGTAATTTTTTTGGTTTATTTATTAACTTAAAAGGCCAGGTTTTTCCCGCACCTTAATTACCCATTTTTACCGAGTGTTTTTTTCGAGTATTTTTTGTTCGACTAATTATTAATATCATTTAACTGCGACAACAATTTTTTTCTTCATCTGAGGCCAAGAGTTTTATTTACTTTTTTGCAGTTTGACTAATTCTTTTGTTCCTTTTTGTTCTATTCGGATAATAGCACGTTTGCTTCCGACCCCTATATCAGGCTCTATTTTTTTGCCCAAATAATATATTTTTAAATTCATACTACCAGGACCGCACATTTCTGACCCAACAAGGACAGGAGGTCTACTCGCCGTCATGGTTATAATTTTTCGAAGGCCCCTGGTTAACCGACGTCTTCACTGATGCTACTCAGCCGCTTTTACCTTTCCATCTCCTACGAATAGGAATCTAATCCTCTAGATTACCGTTCATCTAGATTGGCGCCCGAGAAATCCGATTTTACCGTAACTGTCGCTCAAAAATTTACCGTTCTGCCCATATCAAACAGTCCTTTTTAGAACTAACCGACCACAGAACGTAAATGGTTTATAATTTTAGTAATATTTCATATATGGATTTTTGTAATGCTGCCAACTAATACATTCAAAATCACTAGTATTTAATTTGTACATAAAATGAAAATTAAATTAAATTAAAACTCCGAAACAGAAAAAAAGTAGTATAAACAACGCGTACTACAACGTCTTATGTTATATTGGTTTCTTGTGGACACTTTTAGCTGCGCCACTTGTACCATAAGATACCTATATTACAATAAATTGCATTGTGAACATGTTTTTTATTAATTATTCATTTATTGCAATATTGTTATGACATAAAAATAACTGACAAACACTTTTTATACTGATAATTTATCTACTTTTATATTTAATAATGATGTAGTTAAACAATAAACCAAATTGATTAATTACTGCACAATAATGACTAAGTGTTATAATGAAATCAACTTGACCATACGGTTATTCCTTATCACGTTATAATTTGATTGTTATAAATGTGAAGAATACGTTTAGTCCTTAAGATTATAAATTAATTAAAATTGCTAATCAACGATTGCACTAAAACGTTTATGAAAATCATAGATTGCTATATTTATAGAACAACATCAATATAGCCAACTATTTACAGCACAACTGACGTATACTTTCCGGAAATACTAAATATTTTGTTTGGACGTTTTAGAAACTAAAATAGAATAAAACATTGTATCTGCCACGGGCATAACAATCGATTAAGGCTTTCGGGAATTTAAAAGCCCTCCTTCGTCGGGCTTTAAACATTCCCTCGTGCCATAATCTCCTAGTTATGCCCTTAATACATAAATTACTATTATACTTGACAACAACAAACGCATCATATTATTTTCGGTTATTGCTTCATAATTTATAAATAACCCTATACATGCTGTTCTATTTAAGTTAATACCATTTTCTTTTTAGTATTACAATAATATTATATAATCCTTTTTATCAAACATAGCGTCAAAATAAATAATCTTGTAACACCGAAAATGCAAAACTTGTAATGCACTGTAGTTAGCAGCATCGGTTGCCTTAATGTCTACAGGTAAATACAACATTTAAATAAATATCTAATACATAGCGTTATTAGCAAACGTGGCGAAACTCACCATTTTATGTATTCCGTTCCAGTGGTGCCAGTTATGTTTTATAAATTATAGAATTAAGTACTCCTTGCAATGCTAAGCTTCCGCGATTGGCATAATCGTAAAATTTGACATATTATACCGTTAGTAGTTATTTAAAAAATAATTATGACACTCAAATCATCTGCTGTGACTGTGAGTGCTGTAGTTGATAAAAAACGAAAGAATATGATCAAATGCGAGTTTTGCAGAATTTGACATTGTAATTTGTGCTAAAACACATCTCCCGGAAAGAGATGATGTAGGTGCTAGGGTGTTGTGCGTGCGCGCGCGTGTGTGTGCGTATGTGTGTGTTGTGCTGCGGGTATGCGTGCGCGCGTGTGTGTGTGTGTTTAATTTGACTATAAATGATACTTGTAAAATTTCCTACTAATTAATGAACAGCAGGGTTTTCTTGATGATTCTTTCTCAGATTGTAATGATTGGGATTGAATCAAGAATGCGCAAAGCTCGTTAATTTTAATTTGAGTAGTTTTCTTGATTGCCCATCCCACTATGATGCATCACTTAATCTCATTCTCCTATCTCGTATAATTAACATAATACAGCGTAAGATACCAGTAGATGGTCAATTAATTAATTATCAGATTTAACTTATTGTAAGTAACTTCAGCATTAAGATTTGATATAATTAAGTAAAGTTATTGTACTACAATTAAATAATGTTAGCAAGATTTGTATTAGTATAACGAAGGTCAAGATAAGGCTATTAGCTAATTTTCATCAACGCAAATAAGTAGAGAGTAACAGGGTCTTTAAGGATAGGATACATTAGGACACTTATTTCTGTCACAGGAGTAAAAGGTAAAGAGTAAACTAAACGTGCTTTTATGGGTAAACTTTGCAAATAAAATAGCTAGCCATATCATATTGTATGGCTAGCAAGGGTGTGCATTTTATAATTATGCTTGATCATGTAGAGTGTTCCAAAAAACTAGGGCAAGACAAAGTTAGTTTTATTTAATGGAACACCCTGTATATCATTTGATTTTTGGATTTTACGTGCAATTATAAAAGTTTATTTATGTAGGTTTCATGCATGTAAAATTTATGGTTTTTGAAATAATTAGAATTGTACCCAAAAAATCGCATTTAAAGGTATAACTTTATTTTTATGTATCATCGTGTTTTGTTAGGAAAACTTTTATATTTAGAAGAAGGAAATACCATACTTAAGCCTATGTTCTGAAGAAGAAATGCTACAGGGTGTTCAAAATATATGTTCAAATCTGTGAAATTCAAAAATATAATTTTTCCCAAATGGAACACCCTGTATATTTTAGGTTGTATTAAAGAGAATCAAGAACCACCCAATTTTTTTAGGTATGTCGCATACTTATCTCTCACTGTTTTTGAGTTATTTTAATTTTTCTGTATTATTCAATATTTCCTCTTGTTTTCACGGTTACCGCCATGAAAACAATTTCCCACATGACAAATATTTGACCTCTAAAACTGTTGTTGCGTTTTGATAGCCATTTAAGATTGTCAAAGTTTCGTGTGTTAAATAGTAAAATAATGGTTACTCTAAAAGTGAATTAATTAATATGGTTTATGTATTAGGAGAGGATCAAAAAAGTGTCTTGTTGCTCAAAGATTATACAGAATGAAGTACTCTGCTAGACGCCAACCCACTCGGCTCATTTTGAAAATTTGGTGGTTCATCCAAGAAGTTTTGCCTAACCTCCTTTATCTGCTTAATAATGATGAACGACAGATTATGTGGTTGCAACTGGAAGGTGCCCCTCCGCACTATCACCGAGAGGTACTTCGTTTTTTAAATGACAATTATACTCAAAAATGGATTTGACGTGGAGGTTTTGTCCAGTCGCCCCCAAGGTTGTGCGATCTTACCGAATTAGATTGTTTCTTATGGGGATATATTCAAGAACGTCTGTATGTTGCATCTCCCACTAGAAAAGAAGATATGGAAGATAGGATACGAGACGCTTGTGGAGCGATAATAATGAAGATGCTGGGAAACGTGCATTCAGCAGGAGGGACACCTTCACGAACATAGTTTACGAAGAACTCATTAGTAACTGTTGAATTATCGCATAACTTGAGAACGTTCGTTTATTTTAAATCATGTCCTCATGGTAACGTAACACATTTTCTGTTGGAGTTAATATATATATATATATATATATATATATATATATATATATATATATATATATACAGGGTGTCTCAATAGTGCGTATTCGGTCGATAGCTCTATAGCCATTAAACTTAGAAGATAAGTTTAAATACGAAAGTTGTCTATTTCTATAATCTGCATAATCTAAAAATAGTTTGGTTTCTACAGGGTGTAATATAAAAGCGGTACAATATAGACCTTTTGGTTTTTAAATAGAACACCCTATATATTATTTTAGTTTTCGATTCTCCTTATAATTTTACATCTTTTTTATAAGAATTACTTACAAGCTAAATCTTAAAGTTTTTGAGATATTTGCAAAGTTAACTAAAAACTGACATTTTTATGTGGTAATTCAAGTAGGCGTATCTCAGTTATTGTTAAAGATAAAAAAATAATCTTTGGTACAGAATTTATTCATACATGAGCTTACTTTAATCTATTGTCAAAATTGGATTTCAGTATACACGGTGATCACAAAAATTAATTCAAGAACATAAATTTCAAAATGCTATATCTTCATTTTTTTAAATGGCTCACCCTATATTTTTTTATTGCCTTGTCTTCGTCAATTAATCGGCTTTCATTTCTATTAAATATGTTCTATACCTATCTCTAATAGTTTCGGAGATATTTAAGTTTGTTCTTTTTTTTTGGTTGATAACACTAAAGAAGAGTAACATTAGTCGGTCAAAGCAAGCTATGAATACATAAGAAACTAAAAAACATATTAACTGAAATACAAACACTTAAAATTATAATAAATGTTCAATGTGACCACCATTTTGTTGCGGGCAAACATGAAATCTTTGAATAAACGTGTGATCACAAAAATTAATTCAACAACGTAAATTTGAAAATGCTATATCTTCCTTTTTTTAATTAGCTCACCCTAAATTTTTTAACGCCTTGTCTTCTTCTATTAGTCGGCTTTAATTTTTATTAAATATGTTCTATACCTATCTCTAATAGTTTCGGAGATATTTAAGTTTGTTCAATTTTTTTCGTTGATAACACTGATGTAGAGTAACGTTAGTCTGTCAAAGCAAGCTGTGAATACATAAGAAACCAAAAAATATTAACTGAAATACATAAATTGTAATTATAATAAATATTGCATGAATCCACCATTTTTAAGAGATATTTTTAAACGATTCATGGTAAATTTAAACAATTTAATCAAAAGAGCGCAAAACAAAAGATGAACGAAAACAAATGAAGAAATCAAACTTGTCAAACGGTGCTAATATTTGTGTACTTACTTCCTAAATTACAAAATGAATTTTTCCAAAGAAGAACTTGTTAATATGATTTACGTCCTTGGTGAAAGCGATAAAAATTGTCTTTTAGCTCATCGAATTTATAAGCAAAAATTTCCAAACGCACGATACTCGCAAGTTTCAGCATTTACAAGATTGAAACAACGTTTCGAGCAAACAAGCAGTATTCATTACGAAGACAATTTAGAGTGACAAAGAACCGCAATTAACGAAGGTAATGAACATTTAGTTCTTGAATCCTCACGTTTCTTGCCGACAATTGGAATTAGAAGTTGGAGTTTCAAAAACATCAGTTAATAGAATTATGCAAAAATATGAATATCATCCATACCATGTCCAACTTGCACAAGAATTAGACGAGGATGACTTCGTTAATAGATTAAACTTTTGCAATTGGGCCATAAATAAAAATTTAGAACATCTATTATAATTTTAAGTGTTTGTATTTCAGTTAATATGTTTTTTAGTTTCTTATGTATTCATAGCTTGCTTTGACCGACTAATATTACTCTTCTTCTGTGTTATCAACCAAAACAATTGAACAAACTTAAATATCTCCGAAACCATTAGAGATAGGTACAGAACATATTTAATAAAAATTAAAGCGACTAATAGACGAAGACAAGGCGTTAAAAAATATAGGGTGAGCTAAATAAAAAAAGGAAGATGTAGCATTTTCAAATTTACGTTGTAGAATTAATTTTTGTGATCACCCGTTTATTCAAAGACTTCATGTTTGCCCGCAACAAAATGGTGGTCACATTGAACATTTATTATAATTTTAAGTGTTTGTATTTCAGTTAATATGTTTTTTAGTTTCTTATGTATTCATAGCTTGCTTTGACCGACTAATGTTACTCTTCTTCAGTGTTATCAACCAAAAAAAAAGAACAAACTTAAATATCTCCGAAACTATTAGAGATAGGTATAGAACATATTTAATAGAAATGAAAGCCGATTAATTGACGAAGACAAGGCAATAAAAAAATATAGGGTGTGCCATTTAAAAAAATGAAGATATAGCATTTTCAAATTTATGTTATTGAATTAATTTTTGTGATCACTGCGTATATTGAAATCCAATTTTGACAATAGATTAAAGTAAGCTCATGTATGAATAAATTCTATACCAAAGATTATTTTTTTATCTTTAAAAATAACTGCGATACCCCTACTTGAATTACTACATAAAAATGTCAGTTTTTAGTTAACTTTGCAAATATCTCAAAAACTGTAAGATTCAGCTTGTAAGTAATTCTTATAAAAAAGATGCAAAATTATAAGGAGAATCGAAAAATAAAATAATATATGGGGTGTTCTATTTAAAAATCAAAAGTTCTATATTGTACCGCTTTTATATTACACCCTGTAGAAATCAAACTATTTTTAGATTATGCAGCTTATAAAAATAGACAACTTTCGTATTTAAACTTATCTTCTAAGTTTAATGGCTAAAGAGCTATCGACCGAATACGTACTATTGGGACACTGTATATATATATATATATATATATATATATATATATATATTTTTTTTGAAATAGAAATATCGATTAATATAGAGAAATCAAAATAACTCAAAAACAGTGAGAGATAGTTACAGGACATACTTGTGAAGAATTGTGCGGTTTTTGATTTTCTTTAACACAGTGTAAAAATATACAGGATGTTCTATTTGAGAAAAGCGATATTATTAAACTTCAAGTTTCGCAGGTTTAAACTTGTATTTCTTCTTCAAAACATAGGCTTAAGCTTGGTCTTTCCATGGTCTAAATAAAAAAGTTTTCATTACAAAACACAAGATGGTACATAATAAAGTTATACCTGCAAATGCGATTTTTTGGATACAATTCGAATTATTTCAATAACCATAAATTTTACATGTATGAAAGTTATATAAATAAAGCTTTATAATTGCACGAATGATATACAGGGTGGTCCATTAAAAAAATACTAACTTTGTCTTGCCCTGATTTTTTGGAACAAACTGTATGGTTAAGAATAATTTTGAAATACGCATACTTATAATATGATAAATGCATTTTATTTCCAAAGTTTACCCATAAAGCACCAGTTTACTTTACTTAGTCGTTGACTCACCCTGTACATTCCATTAACTAAAACACTAATAAAAAATAATAAATTCTTCTTCTTTTTCTCACGTTACAATTGTTTACTATGTATCATTTTTGTAATACCTGATTTTTCGATTGACTTGTATTGTATTACTGATTACATCATTTGATATTACGCGAAATTTTTAACCTTGGGCGAAAAATAATATTTGGATATTGATATTTTTTTATTATAAAACCAAACAGGTAATTTGAAAATTTGCGGTATAATTATATATTTTAAACACCGCCTTTAAAAAGTACCCCTTTGTCCTTTGTACACATCGCACAACATTTAAAGTACCAAAATAGTGCATAGATATAAAGATGGTGACCAACACATACTTCCGTGTTTGGTTTTACAGAACCAGAACAAAAAAGAGTCACGACGTTATACGCTAATTTAAACTAAAAATAGGAACTGATTAAAACATGTGAAACACAATATTTAAAGTGCCGTGTAATTTTGTGAATTTACACTACTGAACTATGATGGGAAATACATGAATTAGAAATATTAATGTTCATTATATAAGAATGCATTAATGGAAGATTAATTTGGTATTTTATTAAGTTTATTTGGAAAATTATATGAAGGTTAACAAAATTCAAGGAAACGTCCGTGAATTGAAAATGTTTCCACCAATCTTAATCAAATTATAATGTAATATGTAGGTATTCATCGATCACCTTGACCGAGTAACAAGCTACTTTAATAATTTGAATGTTTAATACTTACAACCGTGTACCAATGAAGATACATTAATGATACGAGCCGGTGTACTTATAATAATCTTTGGAAGTAATAATAAAGTAAATAGAAAATGTCCCAAATGATTTGTTCCAAATTGCATTTCAAACCCATCTTCAGTTTTGCCTTCGGGAGTAAACATGATACCAGCATTGTTAATTAATAAATTGATTTCTTTTTCTTCAGCTAGCAGGCGCTTAGCACAATTTTGAATTGACTTGATACAGGTAAGATCAAGTTCTACAATTATAATTTCACCAAGTTTGTCCTCATTTTCACACGCTTTTTTAATATCCATTTCAGCTTCCTTTGCCCTTGAAATTGATCTACATGCCATAATGACTCGTGCTCCTAGATTAGATTTAATTAGTTTATTATTTCACTATTACTTGAAATTACCTCGTTTGTAGAAATCCTGAACGGTACATTTTCCAATACCACTATTTGAACCTGTCACTATTGCCGTTTTACCGTCTAAACGTTTATCAGAAGTATATTTTGCGTGATAAAATCCCATTTTCCGTACTTAACTGCACAAGAGGAAAATTGTGATTAAATAGTTTTTTTTTACGAACACCTTTTATGTTGCTACTGTAGGTAATAACACAAACACACGTTTGCGCATTAGAGATTGTCTACTTCAAATCTAGTCTGTATCACCATTGCACTTATATCTATCTATTCTCTAAAATTTAATTTAAGTAACCACGACTGATAATGTACTAATTTAAATACGTATTTTGATATGATTATTTTAACAAATATAAATGTACACATTCGAAATTTTTTATATTTATAGATTAGATACATGAAATATACAAGCTGTTCATTTTTAACCGCGCACACATAAAATTTACTAATTTGTTACTACTTGATCTTTCATAAAATTAAAATATCACTTAATCTTTCCTTATCTTAAAATAGTAGATTATATTACAAGTGAGTGAAATAAGCCGTTATAAGCAAGTGAGATTTTTGCGCGAGTGCGACAAATTCTCACGTACTTATAATGGCATTTCACTCACGTGTGGTATACGACGTTTTGTCCAACAGTTGCATTTTTTTAACGAAAAACTTGAAGAGATTATTTAAAAAAAAGTATAAAAAAGAGTCAAGCAGCCAGGTCTTGGTTGTCATGGTCGGTCGACTACAACTGTTGGCCGAAAATATCTTTAATTAATCAAAGATATTAAACATTTCAAATAATTTGAAATTCTTTTCCTATCATTTTATTGCATAACCAAGGATAATACAAGTTTTAAAGTATTATTTCAGAGTAACGTTAAAACAAAATAACCGAATTTAGAAAATTCTTGAAATAAAATTAAGAAGGTACTGCCAAATTATTGTTTAAATTAACTATTTACCGAAATCAAAGTTATAATTTTTGGAATTGCGATATAAACGTGGTTAACAAAGTGAATGTTATAATTACATATCTAGTGTGAAACAACACATTACCCTCCTATCCATAAAGTAGAAATTAAACGAAGTAAAATAATGAAATTTTACATTCGAACTTACATATACATAATATGTAGGATATAAGGGTGTCCCAGGATATTGTGATACATTTGAAGCGCTTATAACTTTGAAACCAATTGAGATAGAAACGAGAAGTTTTCTCGGGTATGCTTTATTTATCAAAAAGTTAAATTCTGACTTATAATCAATTTTTTTCATTTATACAGAGGGTTGGAAAAAATTGGCAGTTTTCAATTTAACTTTTTTATTCTTTTTTTAATGGAACATCCTGTGTGTTGTGGCATCTTTCGATAGAGGCATTCTTCCGCTTTCTCAAAATGTATAGTTTGCTATGCGTATAAGAAAAACTAACACAATTATTTAAATTTTTATGGGAACATGTTCGATACAAATAAAAATTCAACAAAACAGAAAACATTTTTAATTACCATAGAAAATACTTATCATTATCTTTTCAAACTAAATTGCTGGATGTGTATCATTATTACCAATGCATTTTTGAAATCTTATTTCTTTCTTTCTCCTTTGCCCTCTTATACCTTTTACATCCCAGTTCCGACCAAGCAAGCCGCTACATAACCTTCAATATTTCAGTACTAGATGGTTTCCCTCTCTGCCGTACTGCCGGTCGCATTTTCGAAATCTAAACTCCAATTTTTTGAAAGCATTTTCCAACATTTCTTGAGTAATGCTTTCAAAAATATTGATTATGTTATTTTTGAGTTGGTCCATAGTGTGCGGAACGGGCGAGTAACAACGATCAAGTAGGCAAGTCAACAATCAAAATGACAATTAAATTACTATTTTATTTGCTACGTTCTGTCAAATCGTTTATTGACATTATTTTCTTGTTGTCTTTATCGTGCACTTTTAATTAAAATGATACACAGATCAAGAAAAAGCAGAAGCTGTACTTCTGTACAATAAAACTAATTCTATAACAATAACCAGAAGGTTTCGTTTGAAGTTTGAAAAAGCGCCTCCATGCAGAAATGCCATCATAAATTGGATCAGGAAGTTTAAAGACTGCCTCAATTAAAAGAAAATGCAGATCTATATATAATCCAACAACATCCAAATTATTTGAATCGCCTGTTGCAAGTAAGTGATGTGTTAATACAAAATAATTACATGATTTCTATCAGAAAAATATCTGCTACTGTAAACTTTTCTAAAAGTGAAGTTCAGTTCAAAAATTCTAAACCTTACTCTTTACGAAATCCAAACCTTCCAAAAGCTTCAACCGCGAGATATTGAAAAAAGACTATTGTTGTGTGTGACCTTATTGGACTTGTTTAACCACCAACCTGGTATTACTGTTATAATGTCAGATGAAGCCGCGAAAAAATTAATAAGAATAATTGTAGAATTTGTGGAAGCTAAAATCTTAGGCGATTCAATGAGTCTAAGTGGGATATACCAAAAGTCAATGTATAGTATGCTGTTTCAAAAGAAAAATTGTATGGACCATTCTTTTTTTCCGAAAAAGCTATTACTGGAATTATTTATACGGATATGCTCTGAAACTTCTTTTACACACAGTTGGAACAAGATGGGATAATACAAGAAGTATACTTTCAGCAAGACGGCGCCCCTTCCCATTTTTCTCAGATAGCCAGAGAATGTGTAGATAGAATTGGTCAGAGGTGAATAGGTAGAGCCGGACCAATAGAATGGCCGGCACATTCTCCTGGACTTACTGTACCTGATTTTATATGGGGTTATGTTAAGGATCGTTGTTACTCACCCGTTCGACACACTATCGACCAACTCAAAAATGACATAATCAATGTTTTTGAAAGAATTACTCAGGAAATGTTGGGAAAGGGTTTCAAAAATTTGCAGTTTAGATTTAAAAAATGCATTGATAATAATGGGGGACACATCCAGAAATTTAGTTTGAAAAGATAATAACGTTGGTATGTATTTTCTATGGTAATTAAAAATGTTTTCTGTTTTGTTGAATTTTTATTTGTATCGAACATGTTCCCATAAAAATTTAAATAATTGTGTTAGTTTTTCTTATAAGCATAGCAAACTATACATTTTGAGAAAGCGGAAGAATGCCTCTATCGAAAGATGCCACAACACACAGGATGTTCCATTAAAAAAAGAATAAAAAAGTTAAATTGAAAACTGCCAATTTTTTCCAACCCTCTGTATAAATGAAAAAAATTGATTATAAGTCAGAATTTAACTTTTTGATAAATAAAGCATACCCGAGAAAACTTCTCGTTTCTATCTCAATTGGTTTCAAAGTTATAAGCGCTTCAAATGTATCACAATATCCTGGGACACCCTTATATCCTACATATTATGTATATGTAAGTTCGAATGTAAAATTTAAATAATTGTGATAGTTTTTTTTTTAGCAAAC
Source organism: Vesta saturnalis (assembly GCA_036346205.1). NCBI lineage: Eukaryota > Metazoa > Arthropoda > Insecta > Coleoptera > Lampyridae > Vesta > Vesta saturnalis. The sequence continues at coordinate 1,615,262 of JARFJB010001798.1, forward strand.
TATACATCTTTAGAAAGTGGAAGAATGCCTCTATCGAAAGATACTACAGCACACAGGGTGTTCCATTAAAAAAACAATCAAAAATTTAAATTTAAAAATGACAATTTTTTTTCAACCCTCTGTATAAATGAAAAAAAATTGATTGTAAGTCAGAATAAACCTTTTTGATAAATAACGTATACCTAAGAAAACTTCTCGTTTCTATCTCAATTGGTTTAAAAATTATAAGCGCATCAAATGCGTCACAATATCCTGGAACACCCTGTACAATCGCCCTTTTTTCAAAAAAGCTTCAAATACGCACGGCGATCGTTCTGAAGTGATCGTGAATACCACACACACACACACACACACACACACACACACACACACACAGACACACACACACACACACACACATCACACACTACACACACACACACACACACACACACACACACACACACACACACACACACACACGAACGCACGCAGCCGCACGCACGCAAGCACGACCAGCACACACGACACCACGCACGCAGCATTCACCCAGCCACACACACACACACACACACACACACACACAACACAACACACAACACACACACACACACACACACACACACACACAGACACCACAGACACACACACACACACACACACATACACATACACCACACACACATCACAACACATCACACACACACACACACACACATAGACACACGACACAGACACACAACACTACAGACACACACAACAACACACAACACACACAAACAATCACAGACACAACAGAACACACACACACAAACACACAAACACACAAACACACAACACACACAAACACAAAACATCAAAACAATAAACACAAAACACACAAACACATACAAACAACACATATAAAACAACAAAACACACAAACACAACAAAACAACAACACAAACAAACACAAACACATAAAACAATAACACACAAACACACAAACACAAACAAACACAAACACAACAAACACATAAATACACACAAACACAACAAAACACATCAAACACAAAACACACAAACACAAACACAACAAACACATCAACAACAACACAAACAAATACAAACACAACATAAACACAACAAAACACACAAACACAAACACAACACAAACACACAAACACAAACACAATACAAACACACACAAACACACAAACACAAACACACAAATATACAACACACAAACATCAACACACACACACAACAACACAAAAACACAAACACAAACACACAAACACACAAACACACAAACACACAAAACAAAACAACACAAACACACAATACACACAACACACATAACACTAAAACACAACACACAACACACAAACACACAATAACACACAACACAACACACACAACACAAACACACAACACACACAAACACAAACACTACAAACACACAAACACACAAAACACATAAACACACAAACACACACACAAAACACAAACACACAAACACACAAACACAACACACAAACACACAAAACAAACACACAAACACACACACAACACACACAAACACAAACACACAAACACACACACACAAACACAAACACACAAAACACACAAAACAAACACACAACAACACAAAACACAACACACACACACACACACAACACAACAACAACACAACACACACACACACACACAACACACAAAACAACACACAACACAACACAACACACAACACACATAACACAAACACAAACACAAAACACACACAAACACACACACAACACACACACAACACATAACACACAACATACACACAACACAAACACACAAAACACACAAAACAACACACAACACACAAAAACAAACACAACACAAACACACAACACACAAACACACAACACACAAACAAACACAAACACAAACATACAAACACAAACACAAACACACAAACACACACAAACACAAAACACACAAACACACACAACACACAAAACACACAAACACACAAAAACACATAACACATAAAACAAACACAAACAAATACACACACAAACACACAACACACAACACACAACACACAAACACACAACAACACACACAACACACAAAACACAACATAACAAAAACACAAACAACACACACAAACACAAAAACAACACAAAACACAAACACAACAAACACACAACACACAACAAAAAACAAACACACAACAACACACAAACACAAACACACAAACAAACACACAAAACACAAAACACAAACACACAAACACAAAACAACACAAACACAAAACACACAAAACACAAACACACAAACACAACACAAACACACACACACACACAAACACACAACACACACACACAACACACAACACACAAACACAACACACATAACAACACAACACAAAAACACACAACACAACACACACACACAACACACAAAACACAACACAACAACACAACAACACAACACATACACACAAACACACAAACACACACAACACACAAACACAAACACACACAACACACACACAAACACAAACACACAACACAAACACACACACACAAACACATAACACACAAACAATACAAAAAACACAACACACAAAACACAACAAACAACACAACACACAACACACACACACAACACACAAACACAAAACAACAATACAACAACACAAATAACACACAAACATCACACACAACACAAACACACAAACACAAACACACAAACACACAACACACACAACACAACACAAACACACAACAAAACACACAAACACACAACACACACAACAACACAACACACAACACAAACAAACACAAAACACACAAACAACACAAACAACAAACACACAAACACACAAACACACAACACAAACACAAACACAAACACACAACAAAAAACACAAACACAAACACACAAACACACAAACACAAACAACACAAAACACAAACACACAAAACAACACAAACACACAAACACACAAACAACAACACACAACACACACACACACAACACAAACACACACAAACACACACACAACCAACACACGCACACACAGACACACAACGCACACACACGACACAACAGCACACAGCACACACACACACACACGACACACAACGACACACACACACACACCACACAACACAACCACACACTACACACACACACACACACACGCACACGCACACACGCACACACGCAAACACCCAAACACGCGAACATTCAAACATTATACAGTGTATAATAAATATACTTATAGATACATTACTAATATATTCACAAAAATCTGCATTAGGCTATGATGAAATGCATAATACGAGAATATATTCTATATGTTCGTTAAAATCATGTTACGCTGAAGTAAAAAAAGTGTTCACAGCGGTGAGGTGAAAGGAATCTAGGTACTTCTTATTTTAATTTGCCAATACTGCCAATTCGTTGCTGAAACTAGTGGGTTAATATATGTCAGTAAGCGTACCTATTTATTGTAACATAATATAATTTTTTTTAGTCTGCCTTCATACATAGTACAATTTATTAATCCTTATATAAATACACAAACTGATTTAACAAGTTTACAGACTTATCCCGCTACAATTTACAAAACATAAATGACACCATTGGAATGGAATATATGAAATGGTTTCCACGACGTTTGCTTGTGACTATGTGTTACATATATGTTATTTCATGCTGTGTATTTAATTGTAGGCATTAGGGTAAGCGATGCTGGTAACTATCTACAACGCATTGTAAGTTGGCATTTTCGGTGTTACAAGATTCTTTATTTTGACACTACTCTTAATAAAAAATACTTTAACATCATTGTAACACCAAAAGAGTATGTAGTGTTATATATAAATTATGAAGCAACAACCGATAATAATACGTGTTTGTTGTTGTCCTGTATAAATTGTATTTTTAATTAGATGTAATCTTGGTAATGGATTAAATGCATTCTTCACATTTACAACAGTCAAATTATAACGTAATAGGAAATAATTGTATGGCCCATATACTTTAATTATAATTTAATCGTTATTGTACTGTAATTAGTTAAATCAATTTGTTTAATCGTTTAACTGCATCATTATTTCATATAAAAGGAGATAAATATAAAAGAGAATGGAAATGTTTTCCATATACTTTTGTGTAATAGCAATATTGTAATAAATGAATAATAAAAAAAGGTATATTGAAAAACAATTATTACAATGACCGGTGTGAAGATAGCGGACAATTTGTAGCACATAAAATTCCGAACACACGAGCGCCGACCTTGAGCCATCCTAAATATCTTTATACATGCCATCATCTCACTGATACATTACATTGCAATAAAAGTATACTTCATTTAATTAATTTTAAAATAAAAGCGTTTGGTAATAATAACTATGACTGTAAAAAGAATATAGAAAGAAACAAATACTCCATTTCTTTCCAAATAGCATGCACGGGTTCGAATGCGCGTTTTCAACGTGTGATGACCCTATACAAATATTCTCAAGTACATTAAAAGGCATATAAAAAAATAAATACTCAATTTGCATGCAAAGGTGATGAAAAGGTGTTACGTTCTATCCCAAAATTGAATTTTAATTTTTTTCGGATTAAGGCCACGAGATATCAAATATCAAATTTTACCTAGTATATTACATTAAAAAACACATCTAAAAATAAGCACCCAATTTCCTTGAAAAGGGGATGAAAGGGTTAGAAACGCATTTCAAGCGTATTACGATTCTATCCCAAAATTGAATTTTAACTTTTTTTTGGATCAAGGCCTCGAGAGATCAAATTTTACCTAGTATATTCTGAAATTAGATTAAAAAACATCTAAAAATAAGTGCCAAATTTCCTTGCAAAGGGAATGAAAGGGTTAGAAACGCGTTTCAAGCGTGTTACGATTCTATCCCAAAATTGAACTTTAACTTTTTTTCGGATCAAGGACGCGAAAGATCAAATTTTACCTACTGTATTCTGAAAGAACATTAAAAATAAGTACCCAATTTCCTTGCAAAGGGGATGAAAGGGTTAGAAACGAATTTTAACTAATTCGCACTGCACCGATCATGTGCACGTACTTTTTGCAGTGATGAACGATTATATTTTGTATATTTTATGCTGAGTATACAGATAGGGCCATTTTTAGTGCGTATAGGTCTTTTAATACACTGTTTTTTTTAAATGTTCTCACCTCTAATAAGAATAATAACATAATTCATGTTTAGATCTGTCATGTTTATTTTATGTCAAGCCTTTCACATTAAAAATTTTTTATTTTATTGAGTAACAAAATAATGGATTTGAAAGGCCTAAGGGCAAAAATAATTAACTTTTGTACAAATATTGGTTTCATAAAAATATTTGTCTGTTTTTCTATCTTTGGCTTTTGGTGTTTAAAATTTGTAATTACATTGCAGTTAAATTGGAGAGTAGAGGTGGGAATGCGCGTTTTGTATACACACTAAAATCCTGACCAGGTCTGTATGTGGGATATTTAGGCAACGATGTTAATTCGTAACTTAGACTATCTAGTCTAAGGTTTGTAGGGTAATTCAATTATAGATAATTAAATAATATAATATAATTATAATGGCAAAATAAAACGAAATATTTAAGTTTGCTACAGAAAAATAATTTTTCTTTTAGAGGTAATAAGAAACCATTATTAACTGGTAGATCATTTATAACCTGTGCATTTAATTGTATCTTGGTACACTATTTTTAATGGTAATTTACACTGGTTTAAACTTATCCACGAGATTTATAATAATAAGTAATTAATTTCCTAAAGAGAAATTAAATTATACTTTTAATATTTAGCAGACCAGTTTAAATAATTCCTGTTATATATGCAATTGTTTATAGTTTCCATATCAAATTGTCTTAGATACTTACTTAACTAAAGAAATATGAAATTATTAAGGGTTGTCTGAAATAATAAGGAAAAGAACACGTCGTTTAATACATATAAATGGTGGCCCAATTGCATTTAAAATTAAATTAATTTAAAACGGCACAGGGTAACAGCAAGGTACTTAAAGAAAATCTTTCAAATAATCTAGGAGATAAAAAGAGTTATTAAAGACTATCCATAAAATATTTTTAAAAACAAAATAATTGTAATCCTGAAATTGGAAAGCAATTTGCACATTAAATGTTAAAAGAGCGTTATATAAGATTAGACTTTGGTTAATTTACGTTAATAAAGCACATAAAAAAAGCTATACAAAAAAATACAAACGGCATTTTCTTGCTAAGGTAATGAATGCAACCAAAGATGAAGTATAATAACTTAAAGACAGCAGGTCATGTAGATACGTTTATTCTTCATTTTGCTGATACAAATATTGAAAACATACATTTGGCGTCTTTAATCCAATGCTGCATTTTAGGTGTATTGACTACAGTAATTGCCTACATCGAATTTAAGACAATCGCCAAGTTGGCGGGTTTACTTGCACAGCATGGGCGCTAATTTAGCAATTGCAGCAATAGGTACACAAACGTTAATTCTTAATAGAAGAATGCTAAATTATCTTAAGACGGAAATGCTTTATTCGGAATTTTTAGAAGTACACTGAACCCTGAATATAGATTTAAATTTGAATGCATTTCCAAAAATTATTTAGTTATACCTGAGCTTGAGCGATTTTGTGTTCTGTACATTTTAAAATGTGGCTTAATTTTTGCAGAATAAAGGTTTACTAAAATTATGTGATTTTTGGTACTATTAAGAGTACGTGTATATATGTTTATATGTAGTGCCGTGGCACTCTAAATTTGACTATTTATTAGGTGGACAGGTTTTTGAAAACTTACTACTCCCTTTAGTTTAAGTTTATGTGTATAAGGACATAATTTAAACTTTTTCCGCGCAAACGTACACAGTAAGTACTTACTACAGTATTTAGAAACCTGTTACTTAATTTCGAAGTGTTTAAGTGGAAGTAATTTTGGCTATTCTAGTACAGTTTATAAGATTATTAATCACAGTATTAAGTTTAAACATTTCTACTCAAATAAATATAACGTTGCATTGAATTCTGACCGTAAGATTATTTTAACAACCAAAAGTTTGCAAGAAATATTAATCTAAGAAGGTAAGTTTGCTCCAGAATTTAAAGGTTCATACAGAAACAAAAATTCTATATATAGCACATTATGTAAAAAAATTCAGCTTAAAGATACAACTAATAATAGATTGAAAATATATAGAATTTGGTGCAAAATTCACGACAGCAATTATTTTGCACTAAAGGATAACTCATTATTTTTATTCTTGTTCAGTAACAGCCCTTACAATAAATCAGGATAATGATTTACTTACTGCAAATATCTCAAACAATTCGGAATTTGAAATGATTGACAATCATTCTCCTTTATCATTTTTACACCCCATTAGTTAATATTTTAACAAGCGCACCAACACCCGTAACACTTAAACATATTATTACAAATTCTCCAAACTTAAAATCGTCTGAAATGAACTTGGCCGGCTTTACACAAGATTGTATTGCTCCCCATTACTCTTCATCTCCTATTAATGCTTTATCTGATAAGAACGATTTATTAAAAACGAAAAAAATAGATGTTACTCCAGAAAACAAGGTTCCAAATGTTTTATTAAATTTGTCTAGTCCTAGTTCATCCGCTGACATGTTGCCTAAAGATTCCCTAAATGTAAAGGCCCTGGAGACAGAAGCAGGTTATAAAGGTTAAATTATTTTGGAAGGTGTATTTGAAATTAGTCCGACTTTGTGGCAGTTAATATTTCAAAAAGGGAAAGTAAATTCAAAGATGTAGTCATATGTTATTAAAAGTAAAATATTTCAATATGTCAAAAATACTTGTTGTATCGTGATTAAAAATGTGAAATACCTGAAAAGGGATGATTCCATAAATATATTTGGCATTTGCAGAGCTAACAATTATAATTGTAAAAAATTTAAAATTTCAATAAAAAATAGAATTGTTCGGGTTTACAGTACATCAAGGAATTACAGTCACAATATATCTATAACGAACCAAGTGAGAGCAGTAGGGCGAGATATAATGAAATTGAAACTAAAAAACACAAAACCGTTTGCATTAAAAAAATTTCTTATAAATAAAGCAAATAAAAACATAATAAAAGAGGCCAAAAATTTACAAGAAATTAAATCAGATGATACAATGCGAAAAATAAAATCAGACTCAAAGAAAAGTTTAGACAGGCATTCTGATGATATATTTGATTTAATTTTATATCAAAAGGATCATCCAGAGTTTGTAAAGGAAGTCAGTATTCCCTTCAATGTTAAATTATACTCTACAGAGCAAATGAAAATATTAAAGTCCCAAACAAAATTTAGAAATTGAAACCAGGGGGCAAAGTAATAATATAAAATGGAAGGATGAAAGAAAAATAAGAATTACGTGTTCAAAATTAGGTACAATTTTCAAAGCAAAGGAATCGTCATGTAAAAGTTTGGTAAAAATAAATAATTCAGCTACAGAACACGGATTACTTTATGAAAGAGAAGCAATTAAATTATATGAGGAAAAGACTGGTTCATCAGGATTACGCATTCATAAAAGATATAATTTTATAGGCTGTTCTCCTGACGGGCTTGTAGGAAGTGATGGCATAATTGAAATCAAATGCCCCTTCAAATTGCGTTTTCAAGATCCAAGAGATCAAGTTTTTGAATTTCTAAATACTGACGGTTTACTAAAAACTAACCACAATTTTTATTGTCAGCTCCAAGGAATTTTAGAAGTGACCAACAGACCTTGGTGCGATTTTGTAATATATACCTTCCATGGAATCCGAATCATCCGTGTCTATCGCAAACCATCGGTTTGGAAAATAATCATTGATACAATAAAGAAATTTTACTTCTACCATATGTTACCATCGATTCTTCTGAAACCTGAAGAATGGAATACATTTATTTCTTACGACCAGCGCAAATGGAGACCGCTTAAAGATTTGTCTTCCTTAGCAAACGGTTTAGTACAGGATATAAATTTTTATAAGTCCTTACCTAACAATAGGGGATACATTGTATGTGAGATGTCTACTGTTACAGAATCTGTAAAGGAAATTATTATTGATGACTTCCTAACTTTAAACCAAAGGGAATATCTCAGTAGTTTTATAATCGACCATATTCTTCATATTATAAACGAAAATAACGCGTTTCAAATATTATCAGTAGGCAAATCCTCCATTATATTTGGAGACATTGAATTTGATAAAACCTTTGTTTCTAGCATAAAACTAGAGAAAGATAAAATTGTTATGCCCATACACAAGCATAACCACTTTGTAATTACTCTGTTGTGTTTATCGGAAAAAACAATCACTATCCTTGACCCAATTGGTAATGAAAGTTGTATCAAAGATCAGTATATAAATAAACTAAATATATTCTTCAATTTCAAAAGAATTTCACTTCATAATTTTACTGTAGATTTACCAAAACATGTTAACCAAGACCTAAGCAATGATGGATATAATTGTGGTGTGTTTGTTATACATTTTTTAAAATGTATAGCTAACAAAACGTCTTTAGAACAAGACTTTAATGCGGATAAGTATAGAGGAACACTAAAATATTTATTACTAACACATAGTGACGATATGAGTAACAAATGCATTTTTTGTTCAAATCTTGTGGAGGAGGATTCCTTTCAGTGCAAATCTTGTTTGAGATATGTACACATGAAATGTTTATTAAGTGGATCAGAAATTGACATGAATGTTTCGGTGCAAACTAAAATAATGAATAACATTTGTGATTTGTGTCGAATTACTTGAAATGTTTTCTCTTAACAGAAATAACACTTAACTGTGTCTGAATGTGCCTAAGTATGGGTAAACAATGTAGTTACTGATCTACCCAAGATTAATAAAAACTTTGTAGCATACCTATATTTAATGTTTATAATTTGTAATCTAAAAATCTAATTAGGTAGCAGTTTAAGGATTTTGTTTGATTTTCACCATATTTGTGTTTTTTTATAAGAGATTGCATAGTTTTGTATTTCAAAAGTGCATAGGTTTAGTTTTAGAAACACCATTTGATTTTTCTGTATTTATTATAAGATTTTATTACAATTTGAATGTCGTTTAAAGCGATATGTTAAAATCTAACATATAATATTGTCAGGGTATTTTGCACACCCTGTATACGTATTGGGTAATTTTGTTTGTAGTCTTATGCATTTAGTTAGATTCCGTATATACATATTTTTTTGTCAAGTTAAGTTTTATAGATGAATTTGTTTAACGTGTGTAGCGACCCTTAGGGATGGTAGGTGTATGGTGAGCTTTAGTTTTTTTTTGTTTGTGAATTATTATTTAGTTTTTTTCTTATTTTTTTTAAATTGACCTATTTTCATGTGTTAGTTATAGCTGTAGTTGTGTTCCAGAACTGATTGAAATTTGGATATTAAAGTAAGACGTGATTTTTTGTAATGTTTAGACACGCCTAGTACTGTTAATTGAATTGGTTCATCGACAGGACCTTATTTTGACTAGCCTATTACGTTCTTGAGCTTAACCTAGGAATGTGATTTTGTCTTCATCCTCTTTGGATTACGTATCGTCTTACATAATTCTGGTGGGACTAAAATTTTCCAACATTGACCTAATTTTATGGTAGTAGGATAAAGGAAATTTTATCTGTAATTTCACACGGTTTATACCGTTAACAATTAGATAATGTAGATAGATACGCATTAGTATAGCATAAGTTTATAAATTGAATATGACTATATTTAAGAAATGGTTTATTAGATAATACACAAACGGAGTTTAGATCTAATTTAAGATTTATTAAAAGTATAAAAGGATCTAACCGGTCATTCCATTTAATTGCTACGTAAGTACACTATTAAATCGAATAATAATTTAACCACTTTGTTATATATCCTTTGGTATTAACTCTTACAGGCCTATTGGATAAGCTAAATGGTATGAATTTCATATCTAAAATTATGTTATATAAAGATTTTTAACATTAAAGGTATGTGAACTTAAACATTTAAATAGAAAGCTCAATTTAGCTCATTTATTTTTAAATCAAGGACCTAAAATTGAATATCAACATTTGATATTCATATATCTAAAGCAAATTTGTAAATAAAAATTAAATTATTATAAAACTGCCTTAATTCTATGATTTAAAGTAATTACTAGTGTTTCGTATCATTTCAAATTAAGATCAATATTTTTGATTTATTCAATTTGCATAAATTGATCATATACTATTCTCGCATGTAAAGTTTTTTGTAGACGCTACAAGTTATAAACATTTTGTATAATAATTTGATTGAACTTAAAACAGTTTATTAGTTTTATAAATCATGAATGAAAGGTAGCTAGGTTTTTTAAATTGCAATACCCGTTAATATTTTCAGAAAATTAAGTAGTTTATGAGTATCGATAAAATATTTCTGCATTTATATATTATGTAATACTTTAGTATATCGTTTAGATATCTATACCAGTTTAATTTGTTTATAATATTTAATCTAATTGAGTTTGTAGTTTTAACGTATTTTAATTATAACCCTTATTTACAAGAAGTTTTTTAACCATATCAGGATTCTTACTAAGAATTATCAAAGTCCATTGAGGCACTAAGGTTAATTCAATATCTAGCTATGATTTATTAGTCATTTTAGGTCATCAGTATTTTTTACAATCTATTTGACTAATAATTCCTTAAAAATTATTAACTCATTTAAATAACGTATTACTTTATATTTAGATGTGTTTTTAAGCCTACTTTCAGAGTTTTAGGTAAAGATTTGATCTCTCGCACCGGATTGATCCGAAAGTAAAGTGTAAAGTTCGATTTTAGAAGTAGTATCGTAATTCACGACCTATGAACAAATTGCGTTATCATTAACTCCTTTCATCCCATTTGGTTACTTAGTTTTACATCGTGTCAATTTTAATTGCCTACTCCAAAGCTATGAAAGGTAAAATTAATGTTACTCCTTTTACGTCATGTCATGTATCAGAAAATGTTGTATTTTTAAGTAAATAAAAAGTCCAATTCTTCAAGGGTACTATTAGAATTAACACATGAAGATTACGTCTTCTAACTTCACCACTTTAAATATAAACAAAAATTAACGCTTATTTTTAGATGATGTTTATAGATGATAACTAATATAGGTAAAATTTGATATTTGATATCATAGGTGAGCTTAAATAAAAAATAAAAATTTACAATTATTGATAAAACGAATACATTAATTCAGCAATTAAATGAAAATTTCTACTTAAATTCATCACCTTTTACAATTTGCAAATTGTATTTAATTAATATTTACATTGCAATGACTTTAATGTACTACGAATAATTTGATGGAAGTATCACAGTAGTATTACTATAAACTGAAGAAAAGAATATGTTTCCTCATACGCGCACATTCGTACGTCCATTTAACTTATATGCACGTTTTCGTCTGTGACCAAATTGTATGCCTTAATTTGCAAATTATCCTTTATTAAAATATTTTAATTTTTGATACATATAATACACTATACTTCTTAGTTTTATTTTAAACTTATTAAATAATGTTTTATTCGGTCAGGTTATTCATCATAATTAAGCAAAACTATTGTATTACTCAATTTAATAGGTTTTGGGTATATTATATTTGTTTTATATTATTATAATATCGTATAGATATTCAATGAAATATAAAATGTCATTCCAGATTTCTAATAATAACAAATAAATAGAGAATTACTAAACCAAAATATGATAATTTTCTTTCTGAAAACAAGTGCATTCTATCACAGATCTTGCACTTATTTTCGTTGATACAATTCTGAAGTTATTTATTTGCGGTTCTAAAAATGGAACGTAGTAACCTGAAACGGTACCTTAAGTACAAGTTTACATTTCTAAGTAGCCTCACGTGCTATTCAAACGGAACGTTGTTAGAGTCTCGGAACTCAATAATGTGCCTTTAAATTAATTATCACATCTATTAGCATAACTTTCTCAAAATCATTTGACGGATGTCCTTATATTTTATTTTGAATATTCAATAAGATCCGTAAATAGTTGCAGCACGGCTGAAATGACAGATTTACCTCACAAAGCTGAAGAAATTCCTCAAATACACAATGGTAAAATGTATAATAGTTATATTCACGATTTATATTCTTCGTAACAAATTCATTTTCAGGTGTTATGAAAAATATGCATTTTCATTGTAATATACTATTCAATTTGATAACAAAATCTGCTGAATTTGGTCTTTTACTTAATTATAAAAATTCGTACTCGCTTTATTTTTCTTAATGTACCATCTTATGCCACTTTTTCATGCGAAAATTTTAGCGGTATACAGTGAACTCAATTGTCGCGCAGAGTTAAATGTTTCATTGAGACCTATCTTTCAGATTATAAGTATCAATGCGGGTATCCACATTTTGAAAATTGTTCTCGAACCTTAGATGGTCAATAAAATCTGGAAAACAATGAGGTATTTGCTTTCATCTGTCAGTATATCTTTTCTTACAAATCATTGTCGAATTTTACCATGAACGTTTGATATTGTTAAATTAATTAGTATCGAAGAATACGTTTATTGCAATCAATTATCACGTGCAACTTAGGCCATGTATAAAATTTATTATAGGTGGCTACAAGGTACGCACCTTCGATTGGTAATTTCGACCATTTGTGTTGTGTTTCTATAAATTCTGAAACTTTTCCGCTATCTTACCCGGTTTACAATACGTCTATTGTAAAATATCTTGCGTACGTTCGGGTACCAGAGTTCTGAATATTCAACAAATAGGCTATTTCAGCATCGTATTGTAAATCCTCCTTTTAATTTCTGGTTCTAACCATTTGGCAAGTTTTGCTAATCACTTTTTTGATACAATTTTTATTAAATACTAGTTCAATTATTAATCATTAAGTTGTGAGCATTGATTACAAACTGGCTAATTTAGGAAAGATCAAAAAAAAACTGGCGTGTTTAGCAGAATAAAAATTGTTTTCAAGTTTATTCTTGTTTTATTAATAAAACATTGGAAAACGGTTTTAACAACTGCAACTTATGAATGGTTTATTAAGTTTAGCAATGTCTGTAAATGCCAGTGCTTTCCTGAAAAATGCGTTGCGAAATCAATTTCCTGATCTGGTAACAACGTATAAGCGTGAACCGTCCTATCCCAGCGGCAGTACAAAAAGTTTAAACTTAAATTAATACTTAGAATAATGTTGATCAAAATATCTAGTATTTTAGGGTAATATGTAAGGCCTTTATTACCGAATCGACTATACCGTTTACTCCTTTTCCAGAATTCAGGAACGTTTTTTAACATGTTTATTACTCTTAAAAGAACCAGGTCGATCAGACATCTGCCATTACGAATCAACTTGTAATTCAAAGTGCATAGCAAGTAAACATGTTACAAGCATTACTAAAATTCAAACAATTTAATGCTTTACAATACGATTACTTTTTAATGCTTTAATGTACTTTAGAGTATATTGTAATTTATCTCTGCGCTTGACCGAACAAGTTAAGGTGATTTGAAAAAATGTAATACTTAATGGTTTCAACCTTTATCTTGGACTTTTAAGATGTGTTTTTACAACTTTCAGAAAATAAAGATAAAATTTAGTTGCGCCTGATCAGAAAAAGTTAAAGTCCAATTTTGGGATGAATAACACGCTTGAAATGCGATTTCTAACCTTAAGTCCTTTCAAGGAACAATTGGACTTATTTTTCATTGTTTAACACTTTCGAATAACAAGTGATTGGTCCTGGAAAAGTTAAATTCAATTTGGTAGAATACACGCTTGAAATGCTTCTAACCTTTACATCCCTTTTCAAGGAATCAAAACTTATTTTAGATGTATTTAAATGTAATTATACTAGGTAAAATTTGATATTTGATATCTGGTGGCCTTAATCCGAAAAAAAATTAAAATTCAATTTTGGGATAGAACGTAACACGCTTGAAATGCATTTCTATTTCATCACCTTTGCATGCAAATTGAGTATTTATTTTTATATGCCTTTTAATGTACTTGAGAATATTTGTATAGGGTCATCACACGTTGAAAACGCGTTTCGAACCCGTGCATGGTATTTGGAAAGAAATGGAGTATTTGTTTCTTTGTATATTCTTTTTACAGTCATAGTTATTATTACCAAACGCTTTTATTTTAAAATTAATTAGATGAAGAATACGTTTATTGCAATGCAATGTATCAGTGAGATGATGGCATGTATAAAGATATTTAGGATGGCTCAAGGTCGACGCTCGTGTGTGATCGGAATTTTGTGTGCTACAAATTGTCCGCTATCTTCACACCGGTGTTACAATGAACGTTATTGTAATATCTTGCAGCGCGAGTGACGCAGGAGTACCCAGAAGATTCGAATATTACAATAGGGCATTGCAGCACGTGTATTGTATACTATTCTTTTAATTTCTGGTTTTAAATTTAATTTTGTAATCATTTTTTTGTACAATTTTAAAATACTAGTCATTTTGATTTCATTAGTTGGAGCATTATAAAAATCCAGTGGCCTATTTACGGGAGGGACTCAGACGGCACCAATAAAAAAATGGCCTGTTTACATTAATAAATAATTGATTTTTTAAGTTTACTTCTTGTTTTTATTAATAAAAAACATTGGGAAAACGGTTTTTAACAACTACAAATTATAATGTTATTGTTTAAATGTCTGTAAATGCCAGTGCTTTTTCCTGAATTGGTGCGGGAATAACAATTTCCTGATTGGCTACACACGTATATGAACCGTCCTTTCCCAGGCGGCGAGTACAAAAACGTTTATAACTAAATTCATACTTAGCAATTTGGAACAAATACTAGTAGTTGTAAGGCGTAAGTAGTGTGAAGGGCCTTATCGTACCGTAATCGCTGTCCGTTACCTCCTTTTCCACGAATCCCGGCGAACGTGTTCGTGCTACAGCTACTCGACAGGTCGGTCGACATGCGCTTACGCAATAACTTGAAACAAAGGTGCAGTGCAAGTAACATGTTAGCAAGTTACAAAACAACAATTTAGTCTTTAGCCATACATCTTTTGTAAGTTTAAGTTTAAAGTTATTTTTTATTCGTGCGTGGCATAGTGGGTGGCATTAGTAAAAAAAAATTAACTTAGTACTTTGGGTTTCGAATTTGGATTTTAAGATTTCGTTTTACAACAGAACAATAAAATAAAATAGGTATAGGCTTACAGATAATAGGTACCTACAATGAATAACAATGAAGCACAAAAAGTCCAAGAACAATATCGGATTTTTTTCATCTGTACCTCCAAAACAAAGGAGGTCGGAAGAAATGCAACCTGAATCAGCACATGCTTCTACTTCTAGCGATCCACATACAGATGTCCAAAACGACGCCCAATTTGAAATTGAAATCTTCAGTGCCAGAACACAAAAACTATAATTAGCCCTAGAGATATTGGCTTTTGCCTTTCTAACACTAGCCCGATGGACAATTCGGAAAAACTCTTCTGCTCGGTAACGTGTGGGTACCTCCACCAAATTATAATTTTTCTGCTACAAACAAGCGAAAATTTCAACACTCGGGGTTAGTGCGCTGGCCATGGCTGCTGTATTCGGCAAAAAAAGATGGGGCATTCTGCAAATATTGTTGTCTCTTTGGGAAAACAGGTGCCGGTGTATATTCGCAAGAATTGGGAGCTTTGGTTAAAAAGCAATTTTGTAACTGGAAACATGTAGTAGAAGTCTTCAAGAAGCACGCAACTTTAAAATATCATCTGCAATGTGTGACCGATGCCGATAATTTTCTCAAAGTACCAAAAAACGTTAGTTTATCTATAGAAAGCCAATTGGATGCTGAACGAAATAAACAGATTTTAGAAAATACAAAAAATATTAAGCCAATTATTGGCTCCATAATTTTATGTGGAAAACAAGAAGTTTCTCTTCGTGGTCACAGAGACGGGGGCGCTATTGTTGTTGATGAACACGTTGGCCATAACCAAGGGAATTTTCGAGCAATTTTACGATATCGTGCACGTGGCGATGAACAACTAAAAAATTTCTTGGAGGGACCCGGCAAAAGAAACAAATATATTAGCTGTGTAAGTCAAAATGCACTTGTTATGGACTGCAATGAAGTTATGTTAAAAAAATTGTAAATAATGTAAATAGTTGTAAGTGTTTCACGGTTCTCGCTGATGAAACAGCCGTTATATCTGGTGTTCAGCAAGTATCTATATGTGCAAGGTATGTGCATTTGAAAAAATGTGTACTAAAAGAAGACTTTTTTCAGTTTGTCCCTGCAGTGGATGATACTGGCGAAGATTTTGCTCAATTTATTCTAGAAAGGCTTCAATCATTTGGCATTGAAACGTCATACCTACGTGGACAGGTGTACGATGGGGCAGCTGTCATGGCAGGAAAAATAAATGGCGTACAATCTCATATTAAAAAAGTCCATCCTTTAGTCCAATATGACATTGTTCTGGGCACAGCTTGCATTTGGTGGTATCAAAATCTTGCGAAATTCAATTAATTCGAAACTGTATTGGGATTGTGGGTAAAGGACACGATTTGTTTTATATATCCGAAACGAAAACTGTTTTAAATGAAAATATTGACACTCTTATAGGACAGCAGTATACCAGAACGTTAAAAAGAAACTGTGCTAGATGGATTGAGAGGTTCCATTCCACTAACGACTTCATTGAATTACTCGAGCCAGTTTCAGCATCTTTGGATGCAATCTCGGAATGGAATGATTTGGAGACTTCCCGGAATGCTATTTTTTTACGCTCTGCAAAACTCCAAGGCGATTTTCTGGTATCTTTATTTGTTACAACAAAAATATTCAGTCTTGCCTTACCCTTATGTAAAAGAAAGATATAGATTTGAAAGAAGCAGTGTTATTGGCTGATACGACGTTAAAATGAATTGAAAGTCTTCGAGAAGATTCAGAATGGATTTTTAAAAAAATATATGCAGATATTTTAAAAGTTACTGATAAACTCAGCGTTTCACTGACTATTCCAAGGCTTGCAAGGTACAAACACATAGAGCTAATCCTCAATTGAGTTCGAGTTGCCCAGAGGATTACTTTAGGACAACCATATTCTGCCCATTTTTAGAAACACTTATTATGCAAATTAAAGAAGGTTTTCTTTATCAGTTGTTGATTGGATTTCAGTCACTATTTCCAAAATCTTTTAACGAACAAGATCTTGTGGACTTTGAAAGTCTGCTCAACATTTATGAAACTGATCTTAGTACTTGTAAAGATGATGCAAAATCTGAATTGATACTATGGCGCAGAAAGATTTTAAAGATGGATGACATAAATAAGCCTAAAAACGCAATGGCTGCTCACTATAGTTGCTATACAGAGATTTTCCCGAATATTTTTCAACTATTAAAATATTGGCTTGCTTGCCAATGTCAACATCAACCGCAGAGATATCGTTTTCTACCTTAAACCTATCTCAGGAACACTATATCTGAGGTAAGCAATAAATCTCAATTTTTTTGTGAGTTTTGAACCAAATTGGTTAAGTTAATTAACAGACACTTTTGTTTAAAGGGACGACTCAATGGACTCGCTATGTTATCTATACTATTAGTTGCTAAACCTCGAAGATTAGAATTTCTTATTTAGGGAATTGTTCTTTTACACTAATATGTTTTATGTTTGTGCTCATACCAATAAGTTACATCTCTAGCGTATACAGAAATCGCCAAGCCCCCCCTCCCAAAGTCAAATTGTCAATACGCCACTGTAAAAATCCGCATATAGAATATTACTAAAATATAATATAAATATTTATCATGACAGCAGACATTTCCAATTACATACATCATAAGTTGAAAGTTTCGGTGTCACAAAATGCTTCATTATAACGCTGTTTTTTCATAAAAAACGGTTGCACAAAATTCTCATTATTAACACCGAAATAGAAAAAGAAGTAGAATTTACCTAATATATTGGATTTTATCCATTAGCAATTGTTTATCTTAAGAAATCTTAGTAAACAACATGTCAACTTATGATTTGAGACAGTAAGATGTGAATTATAAAGGTAATAACATGAGAAATCTGGAACAAACAAAATACACCCACGTACCACACAAAATTAAATAACACCGAACGCCTTTTGATAGCTACGCTATCATCATCAGCGGTCGACTAGGTAATAACAACAATGTTCCGGTGTGTTTGACGTTTGACATAATAATCACCTTAACATTGTTAATTTGAAATCATATTACACATCTAACTTTTTGTTTCATAAGGAAAGGTGTCGGATTTAACCAGGGTTTATATTTGTATCTTTCCAAAGTTTTTAAATTTAAACGCTGTAATTAGAATTTTTTATAGCCTTACGTTGTGGGCACATTTGTAACAGGTGCCGTTTTAAATTGTAATCGGGTTTCTAATTACCAGACATAATTGTTTATGTCGAAAGTTCCACTGGCGGTATACCCTATTCTTTTTAAACTGTAAACTATAGAACTAAAATAGTGTGCTGCCATAAATACTCTTTATCGTACAGTAATTATAAAAGATTAATTCCTATGGGAGTGTACAATATTGGTTCATCAAATAGTTCTCGTTCGAATTCACTTGTCTCTTGGAATTTAGTACTTATTAAGATCTGAAAAATTATTGGATAATCAAGTATAGCTTATACTAAGGTATTCACATGTCTCACTTTTAAATAAAGTAACTCAGCTTAAATTATTTATTTGAATAGTTACTTTTCTTTACGATCATATTTCGATAAAGATCGATACGGTTTTGAAATATCTAACGGTATTATTAACAATTAAGCTTTAATATTTCCGCGGTTTAGAACCTAAATGATAGAATTGAGCTTGTGTATTATTTACCTTTTCGTATTTCTGGTTTTGGTTTGAGTCCAACAGCAACTCCAACAACGCTGAACTGCCTTGGGGGATAAGTTCACAGAAAAGACAAGCTGTTTTTTTTTCATTTTGATTTTACTACGGATTTGATAAGTGGCATGTACCGTAATCGGCAGATTAATAAGATGGCTCCCTCCGTCTACCGAAGTGTATCTTTCGTTATATACCAAACCCTAAACTACGTTTTATACCACGGCTCCAAAATGTATTCACACAAAAAAAATCAACCCTTACCGTATAATGATCCTGCCATCCTTTACAAACTTTCCTGTCGTAGAAAATAATTCCTATCAAACTTCATTTCCTAGTTATTTCCACAACTGTGTTACCATTATTTATAAATGTTATCAATTGCCATTCCTGTTCTCACTCTCTAGATTTCCTCTATTAATACCAGACCACCTACCATCCAAACTTCACCTATTTACCTATTCCCACTTGTACACTTATTATTATACTTATACCTATACCTGTTTTACAAAGCATCCAGCGTCCCGATCAGTATTACCCGAATCCTAACCTCATATACAGATACACACATAACAAACAAACACGCTTTCACTTTACCTTTTGCTCAACATTAGTTTCATACCAGAAATATCAATCATTATTCATCATTTTACATTCATGCCAGATTTACCTCCGCTTAATACCCAAAAACCTGATCTACCTGTCCTACCAGAACCTGCCACCTCTTTTTTACACCACCAACATGCATCCTCTACATTCATTAAACACCTAGATTACGGCGTACATAATACAATTGTTTATGGTCAGGAAGTGGAACGGAGAGTCGTTGGAAAAGACTCTGCATTCCCGCTACATAGACACTTATGGTCACTGAAGAACCCATAGTGTAGACTTAATTTCATCAAGTAATCGTTCATCATAATCTAACGGTAGAAATTGAGTTTTAAGTAGGGCGACCTTAGCCTGAAAAGGCCAATTTAATAAACCTATTAAATCAGTTACTTACAAGAGAAGAAAATTAAATAATTCAGACCACTCAATTTACCTCGAATAAAAAAATATTAGTAATTAAGCAACTTAAATTAGAAAAAGAACAGGTCTGAACAACCTTATCCACAAAACGATAGTGTATATTACATACTTGAGCTACCGAGTAGCATTTAAACTAGCACGAAATCTCGCGCCAACATTTGACATGATTTAATATCAAGATACGTAAAAAGCTACATCTGGTATAGACATAAAAGTTGCAGCAAAGCTATTGCGCATGACCACATAAACAGTAGTACAAAATTAATTATCCCCAAGACGGGGGTTGTACATGAACTCCATACTGAGTGTGGCACATAAAACCAAAATTATTCAAAATTTTAATTGTTGATTGTGCGTGAAATATTGAAGAATGGTTTCACTAACATATAGCAGTTCTACAAGAGAGAAATTGTGTTAAAATTAGCTAAAGTCGGGTATCAAGCTGACACCGAACTTACACTACAGGTAACATGTTTAACAAACTACTTACTGACAGAATTAATACAACTGTATTTAATTTCGTTGTAGGCGATTGTAACCTGATGAAGGCAATTTAGGTACGAGTTGTATTCGGAGGTCAAATGTTTGTCAAATACTTGCTAACAGAATTAAGGTAAATGTACTTACTTTCGTTGTAAGCGATCGTAATCTGTTAAAGGCAATTTATACATGCATAAAGGAAAGATCTGACCTGTCTTTGCGAAGACCTATGCGTTATTCAAGGTAGCCAGGATTCCACTAGCTCCAGTACAGGTATAACCCCGACGAACGCAATCCCAAGTACTTGAGATACAGCTGCCCGCATATTATCAGCAGTACAATCCAAACAATAAGCCGAAGAGATACAGAACGGGTAACCTTGTTGCATCAATAAAGACAAAACCAGATGTATACGTGAACTTTGAGGTAATCGTAACGGTAAAGTTATATGGCAACTTAAGTGCTAAAACGAATGTAAAGAACTACAACGGTGTTTATTCAGTGAGAATATGTTACCTCTAAGGTCGAATGCGAGCATTAATGTAAATGTCTTAACCAATTGGTTAAATCTATTTCTTTGAAGAAATAATATTAAATTCTTTTGTGTTTGAAACCTAAAAGATAAGTTCTAATTATAACGAGGTTAACGAGATCTGATACGGCTTACCGAAAATTTGTGGCCTTTAATAGCGATAATATACTATACAACAAAGCGATACTATATCGTAAAAATTTTCCAAAAAAATGATGCTTAAAATCTACGAAATAGAAAAAAGAGAATTTTCTAGAAATTTCAAACATTCCACAGCAATGGCGGATTTGAAAAGAAAGCCAACGCCTCAAGAAACAATTTTACAACTTGAAAAATATTCCTATCAAATCATTGTTACCACAACATAATTTTATGTATTGTTGACAGAATAAACCGTTATTTATACAGTGTATATATTAAGAAATAACCCCATCTATATTTTGAAACAGCAAAAGAACACATCCCTTTTCAGAGGTAAGTATACCAAACACCAGAACTACGTACATCTCAGATATGGCGTTATATGTATTAATTGAAATTAATTTTTGTAAATGGTAAATAACTACAGAAAGCTTTAATACGCTAAACTAGCGAAACTGAAAACGAGTAACCTTTTGAAATAGTAACTCGTAAATATTTCAGTTACAGAGAAATCTCTGCTTTCATAAACAGTAAGTAAAGAAAATTAATACGTCGATGAAAAGCTCGTTAGCGGTTTTTTTTCTTTTACACGTAACAACCTACCACCTTTTTTTTACACCACCAGCATGCACCCTCTACATTCATTAAACACCTATACCTATTGCCACCCTTTTCGTAGTCACGTTTATATAAAACGTTCTTGGCTGAGTTTAGCAACGAGTCCGGTATATAAACGTGTCTAAGGTACGTTGTACTTAGTTTTATGGAGACACCGCCCCGTATTATTAAGTATTGCGAACCATGAAGTCACATATAATTGAATATCACCATCCTCCACAAAAGAGCGACGTATCATAATTAAGGTCATAATTCCAACATTTTGGCTGCAACCGCACCGAAGTTGGCTTTAGAATTGTCACAATTGACGTAGTTATTTCAACGGAGGTCCTGCCCCGAAAATATAGGTGCTTGCATGCAAATCAACCCCTTTGACACCTAATTACCTTCCTGAACAGTAGACGGTAGTTGAAGCTCCGAATACGAGTTTCCTTACCCTTAATTCCCCTACGATACCACCTATTTGTACTTTTCCAACTTGAACACACCCTCTCACATCCACTCAGTACTAAATTATTCACCCCACCTGAACACCATCCCGATTACAGCCGAGATTTCATTGTCACTATATATCTTCTCCGCTACCACTCCAGACCAGTTCATAATCATAAAAATACATCCAATCGATCTAGAACTCATTCAGGTACACTAAATTAATAGCACACTAATTAACGATACGTGTATAAAAGTCAAAACTTCAAAACCACATGATTTATAGCCTAACCACATTTTAGATATCGTTAGAGTAATAATGAATACACTCACCTTTGTAACCACCTGTATATCCCCACATCACATCACCGAAACATTGATAAATCCACACTACCGCTACCGTTTTAATTAACATTTTTTTAAGATTTAATTTAAGAAAAAAAAACAATATAATTTCACAATTTGTGTTATATAATTATTTACTTCTCTACGCGTTTCAATATAGCATGTGTCATTATCAAGAGAATATATATACTATATATATATATATATATATATATATATATATATATATATATATATATATATATATATATATATAAGTAAAATAACAAACGAGTAGTTATGGTAACAAATCACCATAGCAGCAAACTTTATGTAAATTATAATTCTATATTTAAAATATCTGTTAAAGGTGAGTCTATAAAATCAACCTGTTCGTTCATTAAAGGTACTTTCTGTGTATGTTTAGACATTTCGAATGTTTCCAAAACATCTAATTATATAAAAGAAATTGAGAGATTATATTGTTTAGATCACTAGTGCTATTAATTCAAATGTAAATGTACGAAGTGATGGATTTTTTATACCTGTTGCTCCATACTGTAGGAAATAAGCCTAGCATGTTTAATTGCGAAAATATAAACAATTGATTTTATTTTAAATTATAACCAAAATGACGCTCTGTTGTATGAGTGGGTTATTAGACTCTTCCAAACACTTAATTTGCAATTATATACCGAGGTCATACATACAAGACACACAACATTCAGACATTTTTTTTGCGTTTTGCATTGACTTAAAACGTATCTAAACTTGTTGTGAAGTATGAAGGATTGTAGCATTTTAATTGCATAATTAGATTTATTTAATACATACCTGCACAAACATAAATTTTGAAAAATAGTTTAAATTCATAAGTTGTACACTACTAAAGAGCTGTCTGTTTAGCTTTATGACCGTTTAGTCAGAGAGCTCGTGTTTATTAAAATTCGATTATCGTCCATATCATTGGTGAAACAATCGTGTACGTAAAGGTGAAGACCTCAACCTTCATCTTGATCCTCTGATCCGAACTAACCATAATTTTAGAAGCATTATCAACCTCCACTAAATACATCTGGTGCAAGCGCCTGGAAGCCGCCGCGGTTCAGTGTTGCACTTTTAGATAACGCTGGAGGATTCTATTTCCGCCTCTCGAAAAAAGACCGACATCAGTACTTACTACCAGGAACTGAGTGAACCAGTTTACCGAACATTTTAAATCAAGCACAATCCATTTTTGTTTGTAAATACACACGTACTTAATCTGTGCGATGGTGAGAGTTAATTGTACACAACACTTGCAATGGGCTGTTCCTCTTACATTAAAAATGCAGAACTAAAACTTACGCTTAAAGCTGTGCAATCATAAGGGGTAAATTTGTAATACATTACTGTAGTTTCAAACCTTACCAGGTATAAGCGTTTGTAAGTTGTGGTGTGTGGAATAGGTTAATGAATTTTTGATTCCTATTACTGGTTTTCATAAATAACAATGTAAAGATCCCAGTATCCTTACGTAAATCCTTAAACTAGTTGATTAATTTGCCTACTTGTTTTTGCTTCAAAAATTCCTACTCATCACAATAATTGTTTTCCCCTTCTCCCGTAGTGAGAAATCATTTTTAGATTTCAACGCAAGACCCCCACCAAAAGTTACACCCCTATTATCTTACCCAATCTCAAATGTCTCGTCCTACATAAGCGTAGGCGTAACGTGACATTACTACAACCTTAACATACCCGACCCCTTCTCCAAACTCCTACTCTCGTACCTGAATAATTAATCAGTTCGAGTCAAACTAGGCAACACCTTCTCCGATCCGTTTCAACCTGCAGCAGTCGTACCGCAAGGTTCTGCCTTAGCCCCGATCCTCTACATTACCTTCGCTTCCGACACTCCCAAAGTTACTTAACCCAGAGTAGTCGTTGCGCAGTTTGCGGATGACACTGCTTTCTGGGCGGTGAATACGAACAGCGGAACGGCCTCACGCCTCATATGCAAAACCCTCCGGAACTATTTCACCTGGGCGAACTGGCAGAGAGTCTCCGTTAATCCCATCAAAACCAAAGCAATCCTCTTCCGACATCCTAACTACCACGAAGACAAATTTCCAAATCTAGCCGACATTAATGACGACCTCGCAAGATACCGGCAAACGAATAGGATTAACCATTCGCCGCACGCTACACCCAGCTAAACACTTAAAACCGATTAATATAAATATTCAAATAAAATCTTAATTTCTTTCTTTTCTTTAACACCAAAATAACTACAACTCATGATTGCAAACTAAACAATTACACAAAATATGACCCGGGCTGAAGAGGAGAAGGACTCTTGAACAGTCTACAAACAAGAATCTAAATAAGCTAAAATAAGTAAGTACTAACCATAAGCATGAGCATACTAACAAGAAAGCGAACTTAACAAATGAAGACAGATTTGGAATTCCAAAAGAAGACATCGTCGTTTTGCGATTAATGACGTCCAAGGAGTTCGCGATACCGATCTGCTGTTCCACCGAAAGAGCAGCGATGCGCAACCTGCCGCCACCGCACAGAAGGGGAGGCGGAAATAGAAAACAAAACTACCACCGCTGGAAGGCATCACCTCGATAGCAGGGGATTATTCAACAAAAGACCCGCCGACGACCACCGCCGCCGCCGAAGCCACCACCGACACATCGAAGAAGAGTTCCATCACCGGAACCACCAGCCCCGACCATTTCGTGTTACAGAAGAAGGAGCCGAAGAAGACAACGTGTTCCAGGCCCTTGAAGAGTTTACGGCCAGCCCTGTAGCCAAGGAGCAATCACGAGAGGACACCAGGGAGAAAGTGCCGCGGGTAGTTCTTTGTCAGAAGAAGAACTGAGTCGCGTTCGCCCGAGAACTAGACCAACAACGGATCGCCTTCACGAGAGCCAAGGTCATCAGTGGGGGAATCTGGATACAGCTTGCCTCACCCCAGGACAGAGACAGGCTGATGAGGTATATGGATAGAGTGGTACTCCGTACCACACAACATCTCCACCACCACCAACAGCGCGAAATTAATTACTTCTTTACCTACTTCTCCATTAACTTTTATTTCCCTTCTGCATTGCGACCTAGTGGTAATGTGAAGCCATTATTTCTACCTGCCGACCCATTCAGTGGTGACTTGTAAATTTTCCCGATCATATTCATCAGATTCCGTCTGCTACCCACCACACTTGTACAATATTCACTTATTTGGGTGTATGCCCAGCCTAAACAAACACTTGTCGCTTGAGAAGTATTGAGAATCCTTCAGGGGATGTCTGTAAAGTGAAATGCATGTGCAGATATTTTCCTACCTCCCTTGCCTGGAAGGTGTATGCCTGTTCGGTCTAGCATCCTTCTAATTAATCAAAGGGTGTATTCCCGTTTGATTTATTAACCTATCCCGCCGCCACGTACCTAACATATATACAAACGAGCTGGGAGACCAGATGCTAGAGTTACTTATTTTTTAGTGTTAATTTAAAACATTTGAGAATAAGAAAATATTGTTTTTTGATTTTGATTTACTGTTGTTTCTTAACTCCCTACTTTGTGTAAATAATTTAATTAGCAAAGTCGCTAAAGATTGTTAAGGAGTTAATTATCAGACATAAATTACACCTTACGTGTCAATAATTTTCGAGTACTACACGTTTTTTTTTATTGCTAATTATCGCATCCACAGAGATTAAAACGACGTCAGCTAGTCCCACGCGAATTGCGAAGGCAGTACATTCCACCAGAACCACCGCAAGTAGTGGCCATCTGGGGACCCTTCCTTCCGCTTTTTTGTTTGTTTTTTTTTAGATTTTTATTTATTTTCCATTATAAGGTAGTTACGTTATTTTTAGTTAGTTAGGTAGTTATCACAAGGATGATCCGAACCTTGCCCTCCTCTGATTGAGCTATAGTCGGGGTAAATGTGAATTAAGTAACAATCAATAATTTTGAATTGTAAACTAAAAATATTTCAAACACCCTTGGTTGTAGAAACAATGGAAAATGGTTGACTCATGAACCCGAAATGGTGGTATTGTCCTATATTTCTTATCACTCATTAAAGTATTAAAACATTTGTGAAATTTAAATAAAGGATGGAAAACTAATAAAGTAAAATAGGTAAGCACAGTTCAAATCATTTTTTAATTTTACAGAATTCTGTAATGCAATAAAATAACAGAGCCACTTTATCCCTATTCATTCCAGATGGCGCATTTATTCAGATATTGACTAGAAATTACACAAAGTGTATATACGATTGTTATGGAATGGACATATATACAATGTTTATAAAACTAAAATGGGGGCGGCGGTTCAAACAAGTTTGGAAACCTTGCTATAAAATTTGTCGTTATTACAGTATTTAAAATTATCCAATGTGGTCTAATGTAATATACGTCTTAATTGGTTTTATATTTTATTAAGGTCATAGTATATTTTATTTATATAAGAATAATTAAAAAATCAACATAATCAAAGGAAATGTCTCATATAGTACTATTGTGGTTTGATAAGGGTCTATAAATAATTCATTTACACCAGAATGCGCATATTCAATTTTAATCTGAATTATGAACTTAATTTATGAATTGTACACTTTTTTGTCATCAGTGTATAGATTGATGAGCGATATGTGTAATCAAATAGATGGGAAACCAGTTTGGATCACATGTACTTTGGTATAGATACAGTGCCGAATTTACTCTTCAACGGGCCTGAAGCGTTAGCTGTATGTTGGGCCCCTTCTATTTAAAATTGGGGAGCCCCCTCAATTTGAAAGAGAAAACAATTTTTCAGAACGGTAAAAAATAAACTAAAACTAAAAAGAAACTAAACATTTTATTACATTGAATACGGTTCTTTCGGTCGCAGAAAAAACAGTATATATTATTCGGATAAAAAGTGACTTTTTGTGACACACAATTCTTTTCATTAGTTAATAGCTCGGCTACGCTGCGCTTCGCCTCGCCAATGAAAAGAATTGTTAGTCACAAAAAGTGTCACTTTTAATCCTAATAATATAATCTATTATTTGTTTTGTTATTGAAAAAGTAAATTTTCCTCAATATTACCAGTGATCTAAAACTTTAACTTAAACACCTTGTTTCACCGAATTAAATTTTTTTATAAAATGAAAGTAGATACTGTCATACTGATACTTACTTATTTAAAATGCTAAAAATCACTACACTACGTAAACGGACACGATGAACACGATAAACTGTAAGCAGGCACAGGCCTACGCGTTTTCGGTTTTCCTTTTTTTAAATTAAACACTGACTGAATGACTGAAACCAGAGAATCTCTGCTGAAATTGCGAGTGCAATGCAACACAAGTAACAATACACAAACAAAAAACAATCCCTCCCCTCCTATCCCTTCTTACCTATGTTCCTATCCTTTTACACACTTTTTCGCGTTTGCGATTTGAGACGTCACCAAGCGAGATAGGACATGCATAAACTTGCGATGTCTTATTTTCAGATAGCTAATCATAATCAGACCCGACAGGGCCCCTTCGGAATCCGGGCCTGAAGCGCCCGCTTCAAGCGCTTCATGGTAAATTCGGCACTGTATAGATACAAAATTAATAAGGCTAAACTTTTATTATTAGAGGGTGTCCGTAAAATGTTTGTTATCTATTCTAAATTCCATAAACAATATAAACAAAAACTTATATTTGATGATGAAAACTAAGATAAATCGAACGGTGGTAGGCTAAAACGGAATCTGTAGAAGGGAAAAATATGACTAATGTGAAGTTAGCGCTCAATTTTCAACATCCGATAGAGGTAACTGAAACTCGGGAGACTCACCGAGCTGGTAGCGTAATAGTGACACAACCTGCTTAGCATTCGGGAGGTAATGGGCTCGATCCCCGTTACCGTCTACCTTGTATGAGTTTCTTTCAGGGGGTTTTCCCCATATGCATGTAACGGCATCTTCACTGCGTATATTCACACCATGTGCGACTACTTACGCGAATGCTGGGGTAGTATTTTCCCCCTCAGAATCCCAACTCCGTTCTTTTCGATCCTATCCTGACCACACCCATCCTTAATCTCACCATGCATATATACGTAATGTATGTGTGTATGCTGGGAATCCGTGATTGTGGCTAAAGAAGCTCGGAAAGCACGAGCAGCCCGCCCTCCTCCTTGGGGAGGGAATTAAATACGTGGTCTTTTCATTTTTATGTCCGGAGGCTCTCCAATGAGTTCTAGCGTTCTTGATAAATTATAAAAATAGTTCCTGCAATAAAGCGTTGCAAAT
Source organism: Vesta saturnalis (assembly GCA_036346205.1). Lineage (NCBI taxonomy): Eukaryota > Metazoa > Arthropoda > Insecta > Coleoptera > Lampyridae > Vesta > Vesta saturnalis. The sequence continues at coordinate 1,645,009 of JARFJB010001798.1, forward strand.
TTGACTGTGATAATTGCGGGTGACGTCACGCTGCCCCCAATAGTTGTAAAAGTAATTTTTTTGTAGTTTTAAAAAGAAGAATAGTTCTAGAGTTTTCAATAATTTGTTGAAATAGTTCCGTACAAAGCCAACTGAAAAATGAGAGCCAAATATTGGGTATATGGAGCATTGAAGATCCCTTATAACTTTGCAATTATAAAATTTCCAGCAAAATTTTATGATAAATTACCATAGCATCTGTGAGGGGTTGTCCAGAACTTTAACCAGAACTTCAAAATTCCATTTAAATTATTTCCCTTATGCATTTCACTGAAAAAAAGAAATGAACTTTAATTATTTTAATATAAACTTTCATGGAAAATTTCATTATCGAAACTTTTGCGCAACCAAGAACTCTAATCAGAATTCCCAAACTCTATTAAAATATTTTCCTAAATATTTCGAAATTTGAAATACTTGTATAAACCTCTCTTAATTTTTTTAATATGTTTTATGCAAAATATCTTTATGTATAGTTCCAGAACTTTTGAAGGACTATCTGGAATTCTTCAATTAAAATATTTACCGAACTATTTCTGTTATGAAAGTCCTAATTAATTGAACTATAAAAATCTTTAAATAAAAGTTTTCATACAATAACTATTTATGGAAACTTTTAGAATTCTTGAGAGGGTGTTTGGAACTCTAATCAGAACTACAAAATCCCGCTAAAATATTTTCCTAAATATTGCGCTTATGCATAATCTCATTATGTAAGCTTTTAAAATTCTTGAGGTGTTATCGCGAATTCAGATTAAAATCCAGAATTCTATTACAATATTTCCATTATGCACATAGTAAAGATATTCGAAATACGAAAATTTTTCTTAATTTTTTAAATATAAACTTTCATTCAAAATCTCATTATGCAAACTTTTGAAAGGCTGTTTGGAACTTTAATCAGGACTTCAAAATTCTATTAAAATACTTGCCTAAATATTTCGTTTATGAATACACTATCACTTTAAAAAGGGTTCATCTTAGTTGTTTAAACATAAGCTTTTTTGTATAATATTAATATAGACATTTTTAGAACTATTGCGAGGCTATTGAGAACTCTAATCAAAACTCCCGAATTCTATCAAAATACTTCCATTATGGAATAAACTTGCTCCATATGTCGTGACCTTGGCGCTACAGATTAAGTGCAACACTAAACAAAAAAAATGTCCAAAGACAGTTGAAATGATTCGTCATCCTGAATTGATTATTCGTCAACTTGAACCCTGCTCTAGTGACTGCTTTACATAAACGGTATGTGAATAACTTTCTTGCAAAATGGGAAGAAATTTACATTAGGTATCTAATTTTTGCTGGTGGCTCACGTCTTTATAACTTTGACAAAATAGCGACGTCCATTATATAGGGATTTAGAAAAATTATTGCAGATTCATAGGTGTAATGCATGTATACCCATCCCGCTCGGCACTGTACCAACACCTTTACCATAGGCTCCTTAATATTGGTGCTCCAATTTTCTGAGCTCGGTAAGGGTTTCCGGTCACTTTCTCCTTTATTCCTTATGTACTCGCCAACAAGCACTAGCTAACCGTGGCGTTTTAACGGCTAAACCCTTAAAATGATGAGTTCTAAAACAGACGCTATACCCCAGGTGAGTAGTGCGAGACGCCCACAGTCTCACATCAATTCATCGATCCGTCCCAAGGATTCTGTGGAAGGCAAAAATTCGCCAATGCCAAAATCAAGACTAATAAGAGCAAAATCTCCCAGGAATAAAATTCTGCCCCATTCGGATGCCTGGGAGGGCAGGACTCAAGCGACCTCGGTCATCGAAATTACCAACATTCGGATTCATTACTGCAACATACGTGGTATCAGGTCGTATCTTTATGCTATTCACCAACACCTTGAACAGGTGCAACCGGACATTCTGTTTCTATCAGAAACACAAGTCTCCCCCGGAAGCACTGATTCGCCTGACCTGTAATTTCCCAGATACAACCTCCACTCTAACTTTCGCCTTAAAGGCGGAGTATGTTCATATACCAAGGACAACGCAGATTGTAAGAGGATATCCACTTTGGAAAACAACCAATTTGACGTGATTTGGTTCAAACATTCTGACCCAAACTTGTGAAATTCTACTGTTGTTTGTATAGGTCAATGATAACAACTTCCAAGATCTTTTTGATTGCATTAGTCTGAAAATAGACTACCTCTTATCACAGTTTCCATCTTGCTATATTTCAATTTTGGGAGATTTTAATGCCCACAACTCCAATTGGCTTCAATTTTTGTCTACTATTAATCCCGCAGGTCATAGCTGTATCCTGTGATCCCACACAAATCATTTCCGAATCAACCAGAATCCCTGACAACCCTAACCATACTCCACATCTCCTGGACCTATTCCTTACAACTAACCCACTTGTCTATAAAACAAGCGTCCTTTCCCCACTTGGTCAATCAGACCACTGCCTAATCGAAATAACTTCCTCTGTACCCAATCCCACTGTTACTCGAAAAATACATAGAACTATGTGATGTTTTAAATCAGCTAACTGGAGCGAACTGCGAGATTTTTTTACAACCTTCCCCTGGTGTGAGTATTGCTTTAAACGGTCCTCCTCTTCAAACATTGCTCTTTCAATAACTGAAGTTATCTTGATGGATATGGAGTTATACATTCCCAAAAAAAATCGTGTAGGTCATGCCCGTTCCCAACCCTGGTTTAATAGGGCTTGCACTGATGCATTATTGCAAAAGCATCAACTCTATACCAAATGGTAATCAAATAAATCTATCGAACTATATTTCCGCAAGGAATAGTTGCAAAAGCATCATCACCAAGGCCAAAAAGAACGTAAATGCAAAGAATTAGTTTATGCGCTTTGGGTGGTCGTAAATTTTGGACATTAGCTACAGCCATCAGTAAAAACTTTAGTACACCTTAATTCCTCCCATGACGTCTCGCGACGGAGCTGCTGAAAAAGCCAACCTCTTTGTCGATTACTTTGCATCAAATTCATGTCTCAATGATTCTGGTGAAACTACCTAAATCTACCCCATACACTATCAAACCAATCCACTTTCGTTACAAGCTCCTAGAATCAATTATCAATAAACTTGAGTCAAACAAGGCGACTGGCCCTGGCGGCATTTCAGCTGTCGTCCTTAAAAAATGCTACCCCGAGCTAGTACCTGTATTGTCCAAACTCTTTTCGATCTCCATCTCATCTGAAGAGTTTCCTTCATCGTGGAAATTCCAACCTATTCCTAAAAAGGGCGACAAAACCGATCCCTCAAGCTATCGACCAATAGCTATCACTTCCATTCTGTCAAAAAACATGGAGAAATCATCAACCACCAACTGCTATAGTTCCTCGAGTCCAATAAACCCTTAAACGACCACCAGTATAGGTTCAAACATAGTCGTTCAACTAGTGATCTTCTTTCACATGTCACACAACTTTGGAATAACACATTGAAGAGGTCCGATGAAACAGTCGTAGTAGCTTTGGATATTTCAAATGATTTTGACCAGGTTTGGCACAAATCCCTACTTGCCAAGCCCACTTCGTTCGGCTTATCCGATACGCTTATATTGGATATCCATCTTTCATGACAGAAGACGTATATGCGTTGTGGATGGCTTCTTTTCCAAAGAAACAACTGTTAACGCAGGAGCACCCCAAGGATCAGTGATAGCTCCCACACTTTTCTTGGTATACATAAATAACCTCATTTTCTCAACAACTAACCCGATGCATTGCTTTGCAGACGACAGCACTCTACATTGTAGTTCTTCTCAGTTTTCCCACAACAATAAATCTAGTCAGGACGTTAAGGTGAAAATGGCAGCCTCAATCAACAGTGACTTAGAACGTGTCCTTGAATGCGGAAGGAATAATCTACTCACGTTCAACTCCGACAAAACGCAGCGTTACCTTGTGTCCGCCAAGAAAGACCGATCATTTCCTGCTGTAAATATGAATGGCTTAGAACTCAAGTTTTCAAAGTCTATTTTTATGTTAGGGATGTCCGTATCATCGAACCTTTCATGCACTGACCACATTGTGGCAGCCAGCAAAACAGCTGCCGTAAACTGGGCTTTCTATATAGATCTAAACAGTACTTCACATCACAACAACCTCTTTTACTGTATAAGGCTCAAACTCGACCTCATCTGGAATACAATTCCCACCTCTGGGTCAATGCTCCCCAATACGCCCTTGATATGGTAAACCGGATCCAAAAAAGAGTTATAAGGCTATAAATGATCCGTCTTTGACTTCTGACCTACAGACTGTTGAGCATAGAAGAATAGTTTCAGTTCTTTCCTTATTCTATCGCTATTCCCATGGGAAGTGTGCCTCCGACATACACTCCTTAATACCTTCGCAGGTCATTTTCGCTAGGAACACTCGTTTTGCCATTCACACCATGATTACGCACTCAAAATCCACCGTATCACACTAAAACGGTGCAGTCTGCATTTTACCAAACGGCGACCAAATTGTGGAATGCACTACCCAGTTCCAGTTTTCCTTCAAACTTTGACTTAAGTCAATTTAAGGTAGCCATTCATAAACATTTCTCGGCAGCCTAACAATATCCCTAACCCCTCACAGTGTTCCTGAGCACGTTAGGCAAATCTTAGCCTGTTCGGAAATACTATAATTAAAAAAAGAAGACAAAAGTTGTGTCACACTATAATAAAAATAACATTCCAGAAAAAGAACTTCTGGGATCCCACATTCATCACCAATGCATTAAGCACTGCGTCCAGGATTGGGAATTCGAGCTTAAATTACATAGTTTACGACTTCGGGCTGCATGATGACAGAACTATTTTTACAGTGAATTCAGTACTTTGTCATGTACAAGACAAGTGAAGGAAATTTAATTTCCAAATCAATGAAAAAGTACGGAAGCATGGAATTTAATGCTGATTATATACGATACAGAATTATTTCCAAAAAACGTCGAAACATAAATATATTTTTTGTGCGATCGTTCATTTCTGTCAACTTACTGTCACTGTTTTGACAACAGTAGGTGGCATTTTCTGTTTAATGAGTCTAACTGAACGGTAAGTTCAGCGAACAGTAAGTGAAATTCATAGTTTACTGAAACACCTGCCAGAGTTTTGGTTATAGTATTATTTATTAATATTAACATTAAATGTACAGTTGTTACAATTGGAAATGCAAATGGTAATACCGCCCGTTTCAAGAAGATTTGTATTCACAGAATGTATTGCTTGTTGAGACGTAGAAGCCACTGGTTCTAACACTGCATCATCTTGTAGCATTTTGTCGCCTTGATTAGCAGAATTTCTGACACAATTATTTTACAACTGTCACATTAACATTCAGGTTACTAAGGAAACAATAATACGCTTGTGGCTCGGCTTGTGGTCACCTTTTAAGCAATTTTGAGATAAAATAAAATGTGTTTTGCCTGCATTTTGCCATCAAGTGTATTGTTGATCGCACAAAAAATAGCATAAGAATTTCGAACAGTAAGGAGTTTGTTTACCGATCTCCTCCAATATTGCCAAACATTATCGTAGATCGGTAAACTGTCCTTACTGTTCTTAATACTTAATATACTATTACGAAAGTAATTTTTTAAATGGCACACTTTACATGCGTATAGAAATGACGCTCCTGAAATTGTGAATGACTACAGTATGAAAAATACAGTAAGCCATTTGCACGAATTTGAGACTAAAACAGGAATGTTGACAGTAGTGTAGTTATTTTTTATTATAAATTAATAAGCTGTTGTATAGTAACAATGTATTAGACTTTACCCAGAAAGGAAAAGGACACAACAACTCGGAAGTGGGATAGCGAACAGGTAGTAATAAACAAGTATAAAAAGTATACCTTTATGAAGCGGATCAGAGATCAGAGAGGCTATGCTTATGGATCGCTTAAGAGCTATGGCATGCAACAGGTTGGTGAGTAAAAAAAATAGTACATTCACATAAAAAACTATTTATGTAATTATTGATTAATTTGTATACACGGTGAGTCAGAACACGCTTATAAAATCTTCTTCATTATTTTAAATGATCCACCGTATATTTTATATGGTGTTTGAATAGACCTTTATTAACTCATTCATTTTTGTAAGCCATTCCCTATACCTAGCGCTTTCCGTTTTTTAGATATTACCAATTAAATAATGAAATATTCATGTTTCATTATTTTTAATGTGATCAAGTAGCCTTTGCGATCATTGCTTGTTTTACACTAAAATATAAATCATGAATACTAATGATCGGTACATTGTGAAGTTTAAAATTTGGTCCAAAAGTCGTACGATGGAGAATAAAGAAATATCTTTAACCATAACCATGCAAAAAACTAAGTTTGAGTATTACTAATGATCTCAATTTTTTGATCTAGTTATCCATGAAAAAATAAATAAATTTTCTTTAATTTGACATTTGTCAATAACAATTATAGAAGTTCGCGTTTGAAATTTTGTATAGTATTGTTGCAAAAATCAACTCTAAAATGAATTTTGATAGAAATGAATTAGTAGATATGCTATCAACAATTTTTAGTACTGAAGAGAATTGTCTGCTGGCAGATAGAAATTGTAGACAAAAATTTCCGGAGCGCAAGCAACCTCAACGAAAAACATTGGAAAATTTGTTGGAAAGGTTTGGTGTAGCATGCGAAAACCATGAAAGATAAAAAACGAACCTTAAATGAACAAAATGAATTTAATGTACTATTAAGCGTTACAGAAGATCCACACATTAGCACACGTGCAGTGTCTAGTCAAAGAGGAATCAGCAAAACATCAGTAAATAAAATTTTATTAAAACATCAAATGCATCCTTATCACTTACAAAGGCACTAGGAGTTGCTCGAAAATGGTTATCAAATGAGAGTAAATTTTAGTGAATCGGCCTTAGATAGAATTAACAATCAAAATGATTTTTTCGATTTTGTTCTCATTGGCGATGAAGCGACAATAAATAAGAATGGATTTGTAAACAGACTCTATTACCATCATTATTCAAATACTAACATCCAAAACCGATAGTCCATTAACGTTTGGGGTGGAATCATTGGCGATTACGTTGTGGGACCCCATTTCTTTGCAGGGCGTTAACTGGTGAAGTACATTTAAATTTTTTGCGCAATTATCTCCCTAGATTAATACAACACGTTCCTCTCAATATAAATGGTCCGAAACTACCTAAACACAGAATACCCAAACCGATGGATTGCAAGAGATGGTCCAGTTATGTGACCTCTAAGGTCGCCAGATTTAAGTATGATAGATTTTTACTTATACACTTTAAGATCAGTTCAAAGATCCTTTGAGAATAGATTACAATATTGCGTTAATGTTGGAGGAGGTCATTTTGAACATTTTCTTTAGAAGTAAAATGTTGAGTTTCGTTATTCCTAGTTAAATTTATTAATTGCGTTAGTTACTAGTTAAATTTGTCACACCAGGTTTTCACCATTCTCCTATTCTCATTTATTTCTTTCGATTTGTTAATTGCTTTTTATGTTAAATAATTTTATTATTTCATGAGTTTTTCACCTAATGATTTAAATTACTATTTAAATTGTAATTACTAATTAAGTTGTTGTTAAAAAAAAAAAAAAAGTGTTTTTTCTTAAAATTGAAAATATGTAAAATACGGAAATGGATAGGTATAGGGAATTGTTCACAAAAATGAATGAGTTAATAAAGGTCTATTCAAACGCCATATAAAATATAGGGTGGTCCATTTAAAATAACGAAGAAAATTTTATAAGCGTGTTCTGACTTGCCATGTATACAAATTAATTAATAACTACAAAAATAATTTTTTGTGTGAATGTACATCATAATAAGAAATCCTGAATATTAAAAGTATTTTTTTTTATTAATTATCTAGAGCTGTACCGGGCGTTAAAATAATAACGTTTTTTTTAATCTAAAATTGGTCATAACTGTTAAAATACCCAGTACAACATCAAAACCTTATATTGGCGTAATTCAAAAGTGAAATTCAAATCCATAATAATATACAGGGTGTTCCATGTAAAAATCAACTTTGGTTGATCAAGGTGTTATAAAACACCCTGTGTATTCCTCATTAATTTTAAAATGTGAAGCTCATAGCTGGCTACAATTTTGCTATACATAATTTTTTGATATCTAATCTAAAAACGGAGATATGGGAGTTTTACACACTGATGGGACACCCTGTATATTTGTAGGGAAACCAGAGGAAGTCAGGTCTATACGCAAATGTCTGTAATTTTTTTAATTTGTAAAGTTAACAGTTGAACAGCTATCTTTCAAAATATCTACAAAAACGGCTATATTAAATATTTGTTGAATATGGAATGAAATTTAATTAGCAACTAAAGATTAAAGATTAGTGAACCATGTTCGGAAAATGTTAATTAGCTGAAATATTTTAATAGCTAGTAATTATTTATCAAGTCGACTATAATCTCGCCGGTAATAACTGCTGGAAACGGATTTTTGAACAAAAACAACAAAATAAGAAACAATGTCACAAATTAATTATGATATTATACAGTAGGCACATGCACATATTGTGACAAACAATAGAAAAAATTGACATACTTCTGAAATGATGAATGTTTATATTTTCTGTTAGTTACTAAGTATTATGTACCGCTTAAGCATAATATTATATTTTATCTTGTTATGTTTGCTATTTTTTGCGTTACAAATATATAATCTCAGTTATTTACGATATTTCCATTATGTTGCAGGTGAATTTAATTTTACATTTATATATATATATATATATAATATATATATATATATATATATATATATATATATATATATATATATATACATATATAATTTTACTTGCTTCTCTATAGATGGAAGACTACTCTATAAATGGGTCTGGGTTAAGTCCTCGAGTTAATCTTTTACTGTATGTTCTTTAAAGTTGACTATTAAATTGAACACTTCTGTTCGGTCATTAAAACAATTTTATAATATATATATATATTATATATATATATATATATAATTAACATATATATATATATATATATATATATATATATATATATATATATATATATATATATATATATATATATATATATATATATATATATATAATATATATATATATATATATATATATATATATATATATATATATTATATATATATATATATATATTATATATATTTTAATTTATTACAAAAATTAGAAAGAAAATTATCAAAGAAGGTCATGGGTTCAAGTCCACTCGAGTGTACTGTAAGTTCTTTAAAAGTTAATTTTAAATAAAATACAATTAATGACTATTAAATTAAACTTCTGTTCGTTCATAAAAAACAATGTTTATAGTTATCTATTAGTGTTGCATACATCAAATAATAAATTAACTTTATGTATATATATATATATATATATATATATATATATATATATATATATATATATATATATATATATATATATATTATATTTATATTAATTTAAAGTAATATGTTTAGATGTAGAATCTTTGTATACCAACATTCAAATTTAGTTATGGAAATTATTAATAAAAATGGGCATATATCAGACAGTTCACAAAATTAAATGAATTTACTGGAGTTGAATTTTGTCTCAATACAACGTTTTTTAAGTATGAAGACTGCAGCAAATTTAATTATGGAATTTTTAAAAAAACTCTCCTTTACATCATTTTATTTCCACAATGTAGATGATGTTTTCATTACCGCCAGAGAATCAAAATTAGAAGAACTTGTAAATACATTAAACAATTTTCACCCAAAAATAAAATTTGAAATTGAAAATAATAAGACAATATCGTTTTTAGATACAAAATTTATTTGAAACAATAATAACTCAAAATAAAATACTTATCTTTTTTGGGATTTTTTAATGGTGTACTTTAAATTATACAATCTAAACGTTTCGATAACACTTACAGTTATCTTCGTCAGTAGTAATGTTTGTTAAAAATTGTTAAAGATGTAGTAAACAATTTTGTCAAATTTGAAAAATTCAAACATAAACATAAGCCTGCTATTAATATAACAGTTTGAGAAACGTATAAGCCAACTATAAAATTGTAGTAAAGAATAACTAGGTCATTAAAATTAAATATTGTTAAACTGCCTCAAAGATGACAAACCAGAACACTCTCTACGACGAAAGCTAACAATGAAATTTGCCAGCCAAAAACACATTTAACAAAATTTAATCGAGTTATGATGTAAGTGTAAAGTTGTGAAAAACTTCAATTTTAAAATGATAGAAGCATTCACAAATCCAAACATTACATCAAAAAATAACCCAGTTAAATCTAACAAAGAGATATCTTTATCAATAATTGGAAGTGTTATTAACAATGAAAAGCACAATGCAGAACGTTCTTTGTAATTTTTAATTTCAATTTAATTTCAACTACTTATGTTAAATTATAGTGCTGTGGAAATTTAACATATAATTGGTAAAGCATTTGCTTCAAGGTCTAGGAAAAACACAGCAAAAAACCTAGACATACCAAAAGATGAAAACAAATTAAAATCAAGGCGTATCATTATGCTCTTTTTTAATTATAAGATGCCAAAACCTATTTAAACGGAGATTTTCTTCTTGTCTATTAAAATTATTCGGGTGTTTATATATTTCAATAGCTTCACGTTGCAAACGAACATAATAATGGGTTTGTCTTGACAATAGTTTCATATTGTCAAATTGAATGTCATGATTTAGATTATTCAGGGCATGGTCAGCCACAGCAGACCTCTCTGGTTGACCCAATCTACAAAATCTCATATGTTCTTTGCGTCTTGTATCAAAGCTACGTTTTGTGGTCCCGATGTATACTTTTCCACATGAACAAGATAACTTATACACTCCAGAAGATGATAAAGGGTTTGACACATCTTTAGGTGATTTTAAATGTTCTTTAATTTTTCTTGTAGGTTTAAAAATAGTCCTAATGCCATATTTAATTAGGATTTTTTCAGTTCTATTTTTAAAATTATCTATAAAAGGAAGAAAAGCAGTACCAACATTAAGAACTGGTTTTTCTTTAAGGTTACGCCTAGAAGGTGTAATAACATTATTAATATCTGTAAGTGAATATCCATTATCTTGTAAGGATTTTCTTAAATATTTATATTCATCATTCAAAAATTCAGGGTCACAAATTCGTTTTGCTAGATCTACTAAAGATTTAATTACACTAATTTTTTGACGTGGATGGTGGTTGGATAATTTATGAAGGTATCTATCAGTGTGTGTCGGCTTTCTGTAAACCTTAAAAGATAGTGAATTATTATTTTTAGATATTAATATGTCAAGAAATGGTAAACTTCCATTAGTTTCTTTTTCCATGGTAAACTGAATACTAGGATGTATACCATTTATAATAACTTAATGTAACTCAATGTCTGTCGATTTTCCATAAAAGTACACATAACCAGCGCTGTTTAAATTTCGATTCAAATCATCTGTAATATTTCAAATATTATATACAAATGTTTAAATATTTCAGACCCAAAATTTAGACCAACTACCATACAGAAAGTTATTTCGACATTTTTTAAAAATAAATATCGCAAATTTTTTATTTTAAATTTTAAAAAAAAGTCAATTCTTTTTACAATAATTCAAAAATTACGCTAATTAAAGATAACAAAATTATTTATACAAAAATTCCATACAAAAATAAAAATAACCTTTAGTATTCAAATCTCTTTCGAAATTTAATTTAAAACCAGCTTTTATTATCTCAAAATAAAGGCATATATTTGTTATCAAATTTGTTGTTTTACTATCTTTCAAATAGTTGTCAAAATTCATTAAAAAAGCTTGCTCTGAAGATAATTTCACCTGAATTTGAAATATTATTTCTTTTATTGGGGATTCCGTCAATTTTAATCAAACTGTTTTATGCTATTCAAAGCTTTCGAAAATTTATTATGTCCTCTATCAAGGCGAAATTAAAATAACAGAAATATAAATTGAACAAGAAAAACAAGAAAATTAAACTTACATGCAAATTAAGTTTAAACACAACGATAAAAAACCAATTCAATTAAAATCATATTATTAAAAAACTTTAACAAAAGTTTATTTTATTTCATTTGTTAATTATTTATGTCAAGAGTAATTTAAAAATAAATTTTATGTGGTACCTTAAAAAAGTGTCATGACAGAAATTTTAGGTTAACATATAATTTAATAAAATAGGTTATAAAAATGAAATATGTCAAAAAAATTTAGTAGGAAAAAATAAAGTAGCTATGTTAAAAATCAAATTTTGTTCTGGAAACTAAGTAAATAGGTATAATTATTAATAAATTATTGAAATTCACGTTTCTTGTTAATAGAATTTTTATTTTTAATTGCTTCAAACATTTCTAAAATTAAACGTTTATTTATTTTAATTTCTGCAAAATTTGGATAATGAATTTTTTCAATAGAGTGTACACATGAAATTTTTTTTAACTTCATATCACTTTTATGTTGTGTTAAGCGATCTTTAATAACTACAATTTTGTCCAATGTATCCTTTATTACAATTTAAACAGGGAATTTTATATACAATACCAGAAATTTTTAATTTGTAAATTTTAGTATGTGGACGATAATGAAAGAACTTTTTGTTGGCCGTGACCAACAAAAAGTTATCGACCATGCTGCAAACCCCGAAAAAAGACCAGAAAACGTCTTCACTGGCCCAACATGTAAAGGAGACCTCACACGCGATAGATTTTGACAACACAAGGATAATAGCAAACATACAGTATCTATCACACCGGATTATCAGAGAAGCTATCGAAATCGAAAAACGACCACATAATTTGAATTCACGAGACGACACTCAGAGATTGCCATAGACCTGCAAGCCTATTCTCAGGAAACACCCAGTCACGAACGAAAGGGAAAGGAGAAATCGGTTAGAAAAAGGAGAAAGTGAAAGTGAAAGTATCATCACAACGACCAATAACCAGGGCAACGACCAAGAAAGTCAGCAAACAAATACCGCCGATCATCAGCGAGGACCTCAGTTCAGTTCGAGTTACCAGGAGCAGAACACGAAGACTTGAAAATGGTAAATGAGATTATGGCGAAACGTCACTTCAACATCGGTTCTTTTAAGAACCATGGAGGAGAATCTACGCGAGACCAAGCCCGGAAGAACATCAACTTCATATATATATATATATATATATATATATATATATATATATATATATAGTGAGTCCCAGAAGTTGTGTCTAAATTCATTTAAAGTTCAAGGGTCTAGTTTTTTGAGAAACGCTCGGTCACGTCGATTGTTATTTTTGACTGCAGTTTTTAGTGGCAAAATTTTGTATATAGGGTGTCCCAAAAATAAGTTACGACTACCAACTTGATTTTGTGAAATGGAAATACCTGTTTTTTTATTTCATTTTCTGAATCTGCTTTGAATTCCGTGTAAATCAAATGTTGAAAATGTGCACCATTTGCGGCTTGACAATGGCCAATGCGATGAATAAACTCTCTTTGCACATCCACAACTCAGTCAACTTTAAATCTGATGTAGACAACTTAAATGTCAATTATTGTAATTTGTTACTTATATATAATTCCACTAAAGCTTTTTAGCTACCAACGTTCTTGTCCATTAATTTTAGCACTTCTTGGTTACGACCTTGTATTGTACTTAATTATAATTTATTCAAATTGTTAACCATTGTTTAATTAACTTACAATCAATTAATGAATGTATATTCTGATTGTTAATCCTAAATGTTAATTTTTATTTTGTTTTATGTATCAATATTTCTCAAGGCACGTTATCGTTCACATTGTATGCGAGCTCCATTTAACTTTTCATCGCTCTGTCAACTATGAACACTAACACAACGTACGTAAAATTGTAGTCAATTAGTTCTATAATGTTTATAAGTAATTGGTGTAATTGCTCTTGGCAACTGTCTTTCCATAAGCCGAATTTTAATTAACAACTTTTATTGTAAGTAATTTAGTAATTTTTAACATTAATTGTAATTAGTCTAATTCATTTTTAGTTCCTGATAAAGCTAATAATTTATTAGCGAAATATTGAATAATAAATACATTTAATTAACTTGGCTAGGTCTAATGCCCAATAACCTTTAATTCTTATATATATATATATATATATATATATATATATATAGGGTGTCCCACGACGAACGCCATAGATCCTGTACAACTACCTACTAAGTTTCCTACTGCTATTGGTTGTAGTGGGGCTGGGTCGTCTGACGGACAGTACGTCGATGCGAGTTTAGTCTCCCTCGGCCACCCGCCGCTGGATACTGCATTTACCGCTATTAGGTCCTGCGAACCGAAGTTTGTTAGCGGTAGTATTGGTAAATCTGTCATTACTAGTATACTGGTCCTGAGTCTGTGGATGGCTCTGCTAAAAAGAACTCTCAACACATCGCACCAAGACTTTGTATTCTACCTTGATTTATCCAGGGTTCTCCCCACAGCGCTTCTAAGACGCTCACTGTTCTCTTTAGCCAGTCCTTGCTCAAGTCGTTTGCACACGTGATCCATAATACACCTCCCGTGTAGCTTTTACATTAGGAACATATCAAACTCCCCAAAGAAGTCGGATCAGCCAGACCTCTTAACTTGTTGATGAGCAGGTCCGTTTGCTCTTGTTTAACAATTTCATCCGAATGGTATGTGTGATCACCTCCATCCTTAGTCTTTTGGCAGCTTTGCGGTATGACCCAGCATGCACTTGACTCCGAGGTCTTTTAGCTTGCTGCTTCGATGTAGGCTTGGAAGCGTCACCTCCTTTCTTTGTAGGCGACTTAGCGATCGGATTGGATTTGGTCCAAGTACTCGCTTTCACCTTTCCTGCTTTTTTATTTTGCGCCTCTGTGCTACTGAGACCTTTTTAGTCTACAGTCTAAAGCTGCAATAATCAAGCTTTCTCCTGGCACGTGAGACGGCGGTCCATCTGTTGCATCTGATCCCCGTACCTGAAGTGTGTCAGAAGGTCGTTGAGAAGAATCCTCTGTTGGCGGGTCCCCTTCCCACAATCATAAAAAAGATAATAAATGCACCTGAATGCTATACTAAGTCATACAAAATTATGCTTTTAAAATAATGACTGAAATATGTTTTACTTGATGATACTACATGAGTGAAACTGATTTTAAAGTTTCACTATACTGTTTAAAATGACAATTGTTTCAAGAGCACTGCATCTTCCTCAGAGTGAATATTTCAACTAAATTTATTTGATATCAAACAAGATTGTAATTATAAAGGAACTAATAGATCTTTGAATATATCATATAGAGGTAAAACTTTGTTCAACTAAATTTTTTTGTACTTTGTGCTTTGTTCTTTTCAATTATATATTTTATATATTGTAAATTAAACATAGTTCTTATTCCTATGACAAATTTTAATTTATTATGATTCATAAATGCTTTACAATATGTTATTAGTGCCTACATTGTGTTTTATCATAACCATTCGCATATCTTATTCACCTTTTTTGATTAATATATTTTATCTATGACCACCCTGTAATGAAAAATTTAATTGATAAGTTTTCATGTGTAAAGAGCTACATTTAAGAAATCGTGCGTAAATGAATTAAATCGTGTGTAAATGAGCAATGTAAGTTAAATATGACTATCATTATTAAATGATTTCTGTTGATCAACGACGCCAAACGACAACAATCAAAACAAAAGTTATTTGTCAATTGTGAATTGTGAAGACTCTAAATTACAATTTGTCAATCCTGTTAGTGAGAAACGGCTAATTTTATTCTAAATTCAATGGTATTTTAACCCAAACTTTAATTATTTAGAGAGATCATTATGGATGAAGAAGAATTTGTAAAAAATCACTCAAGGCAGAAACAACTCAAACTCGTTACCAGATATGTCAGAGATTATCATGGATGAAGAATTATTAGGGACACCTCCAAAAATCGCGGAAGCAGCCAATAACATAACTTCAAACTTGTTACCCGTTAAATCTAAAAAGTTATATATGAATACGTACAAGGATTTCTTAGATTGGTGTAACATAAAGAACGTAAGAAACTATACAGAAAACGTCTTCATCGCTTACTTTTCGGAGAAGTCCAATACTTCCAAGGCTTCGACCTTGTGGTCACATTATTCGATGCTCAAGGCGACTTTCAACATAAATAAGAGCATCGATATAAGCAAGTTTACAAAACTGATTGCCTTTTTAAAACTTACATCAGAAAATTATAAACCGAAAAAATCAAAAATATTCACTCTAAAAGAAATTGAAAAATTTATTTACGAAGCTCCAGATAACCAATTTCTATTGATGAAAGTAAAAAATTATAAATTTTAATTGATTAAGTGTATTTATAAAATAACTTTCTAGATTGTGGCACTATTTGGAATTTCTGGAGCATGCCGTCGTCAAGAGTTGTCAGAGATTCAAATAGATGATATTCACGATGCAGAAACAGCTTTAATAATAACTATCCGGGAATGCAAAAATAAAATACCTAGAACTTTTACTGTTGTTGACAACAAAGATAAAATTCCAAGTTTTTTACAAATCTATCGAAAGTATGTTTCTCTGCGTCCAGCGTTAACTGATCACAAACGATTTTTCGTCTTTTATAAAAATAATAAGTGTACAAAACAGCCCGTAGGTATTAATCAATTTGGCAAAATACCTTCTCTAATTGCTAAATTTCTCAATCTCACTGATCCTAATGGCTATACAGGACATAGCTTCAGGCGTTCATCTGCTTCCTTATTAGCAGACTCGGGTGCAGATATTTCTACAATTAAACGGCATGGAAGATGGAAATCCTCCACTGTTGCAGAGGGTTATGTCGAAAATTCCCTCCAAAATAAAAAACAAACAACCAGAAGAATCTTTGGAACAGAAAATCAACAACTGCAAACTCAGCCATCGACATCTCAAACACACACTATTACGAAAGAAGTAGTGCACAAAGAAGAAAAAGAAGATATTCCGAATGTAATAATTAGTAACATTAATAATTGCACAAATTTGACAATTAATGTAAATTTGAAAAAGTTAACCGAATAAAATTTCTTTCTAATTAGGTCATAGATAAAATATTGTATGATACACATGTGTGAATGGCTTTTATGCACTCCTTTCGATTAAAACACTAACCTTCGGCTCGTGCTTTAAACTTCGCAATTCGTGCATAAAAGTCAGCAACACTTGTATCATAAATAACTATTAATCCTCATTTTGTTACTTCTTATTTTCATAAATATTTCCTTGATTTGAATGTATTCTCAATTTGTTGACATAATTATATTAAATATTTAAGTTGATTATTTTCAAAAGTTTAAGTTGGCAATTTTTATACATAATAATTTCATATTTACAAATTGTTTCAATTGATACTTCTATACATATTACTTTGATAATATTGTATGTCGAAAAGAAAATTAATTTTACCATAGCCGACTATTTGAAAAATTTTATTTATTCAACCTTATGTCAAATTGTATTTTCATAAAATATTATTTTGGTAACATTGCATGCCAAAGGGACATTTAATTTTACAATTGTTGAGTACTTCCAAAAATATAATTTGTCATCGTTTACACTTTCATAACGTTTTCACTTTCATAAATATTATTTTGGTAGAATTATATATCAAAAGACACTAAATGTAAATATAATTTGGCAACACTTAATGACAATTGATAAATTCCAACATTGAAGTTAATAATGTTATCTACTAAAATGTTTTAGTTGGTACATTCATAAATATTATTTTGGTAACGTTGGATATCAAAAAGTTGAATATTTTCAAAAATTTAATTCGGCAACATTTAAAATTCCGAATGACAATTGTTAAAATCAAACATTTAGGTTAATAATGTTACCTGCTTAAACGTATAAATTGGTACTTACATTAATATTATTTTGGTAACATTGCACGTAAAAAGTTGAATGCTTTCAAAAATATAGTTTGGCAACACTTAAGTTTTTGATTGACAATTGGAAAGTCAGATACTGAGATTAAAAATTTTACTTATTAAGATGTTTAAGTTGGTACTTACATTAATATTATTTTGGTGACATTGCACGTCCAACAGTTGAACGCTTTCAAACATATAGTTTGGCAACGTTTAAACTATTGATTGACATTTGATAAGTCAGATACTGAGGATAATCAGTTTATTTATTAAGATGTTTAAGTTGGCACTTACATGAATATCATTTAGGTAACATTGCACGGCAAAAAGTTGAATGCTTCCATAAATATAATTTGGCAACATTTAAAGTTTTGAATAACAATTAGTAGTCAGAAATTGAGGTTAAAAATGTTACTTATTAAAATGTTTAAGTTGATACTGTCGTAAATGTTAGTATGGTAGCATGAAACGTCAAAATGACAATTCCCTTTAACCCGCGATCGGATCGTTTATAAATTTCACACAATTGGTACCGTGTTAGATTTTATCTAACATATTAATGTCGTACGTTTTTTAGTTTCTGTTGGTACCAATTAATATTTTTATTTTATTTTGCCACCATAATGTTCTTTATTTTATTTTGCCACCTTTTATACGCCCCCAAATGCGCGCGTAATGTGGTCTTTATAGCACGGAAATGTCATTGTTGCTAAGCAGCGTGATTGACAGCTAACCCATGACATGATATGTCACGTAAGTTGAAAAAATTATTGAAACAACAACCTTGCTATACAACCTTTATTAATAATAATAATATTAATGAAACTTATTCTCAAATTCATCTAAAATTTCTTGTTAATAAGTTTTTGCGTTCTCACCTTCCATTTTAGAATGCAAATTATTTACAAACAAACAGTACAACAATTTAGCAATATCACAGTATCTTAGTAACAACAAATTAGCCTACTGTCGACTTTATTTCATTGCATTTGCATTTAAAAACTTGCCGAAAATACTGAATCTTTTTAATGTTTTGTTCCTGTTTCATGGTGCAAAATAAAATAAAACATTGTATGTACCACGGGCATAATTGTAGATTATGGCTCTCAGGAATATAAAAGCCCTCCGCTTCGCGTCGGGCTTTTAACATTCCCTCGAGCCATAATCTTCTGATTATGCCCTTAATACATAGATATCTATTATTGGTGTTTATGATTTTTTTTTGTTTATTTCTATTTTTGACCTGAATCATGCACAGTGAGCGTAATAAAATTACCACATATTTTCTGGAAACGTTTTTATTTGACAACTTGCTAATTGGAAGGAAATAAAAAATACACTAGCTTATACTAACGATACTAATACTAACAATACTAACTTATACTAACAATACACTAACAATTTAACATTTCAGGATTCTTCTTCTTTGTTGTTGCACTCGGTGCAGGTCAAAAGAGTTTCGCCAGTATGTTCTTTACAGACGAGCTTCAAACATGCATGACATCGGTGCTGGGTAAATCTATTTTTCCTCTTCGGACAAAAGAAACATCTAGGCTTCGCCTCATTTGATGGCTCCACAGCTTCATGAGGCGTTCCTTCAGATCCCAAAACATTTCTAATTTTTTGTCGCAGTGGAATCGAGAGTGACATTATACTTGATCGACGAATAATACGGGGCTTTGTCAGTTGCTTGGCAAGATCTGTTAGAAACGTTCTTCGCTGTAGCTTTGTGTTTGTATTGCTGTAGTATATAATTTGTGAGTTTATTCCAGCAATATTGAGTAATGAGCAAAACACAGTTAATGGCCACCTGTTGCTAACTCTTGTAGTAGAATATTCTGCCTCCATTCTGTCTACGACATCAACAGCTCCTTTTGTGAGATTGTAGAAAGTAATAACCGAAGGTTTCAAGGCACCACCACTTTCTGGATCAATTTCATCGTCTTCATGAAATGATGAAAGCATCAAGACATTTTTATTAGGTTTTGGTACATATGAAGTTATAAGGCATTTGTTGGAATCCATTCCCCACGCAAACATGATACTATACGTTTTTCGTAATTTAGTGTCTAAAAATATTGGGGGAATCTCCCGTTTGTTCTTGCGTAATGTGCCCACTAATGTAATACGGTGATTATTTATCAAATCATTAGCTAAAGGCACAGATGTGAAGTAGTTGTCAGTAGTTACATTTCGTCCAGTAACACTGTAGGGTCTCAAGAGTCTTGTTACAACACTATGGGCATCATTCTTCAGTTCATAAGGACCAATGGGTTGTTTACCTGCATACATTTCTATGTTATGTGTATAAAACATTCTTGAGTCTACAACAGCGTAAATTTTAATCCCGTATCTTGCCGGTTTATTGGCAATGTACTGACGAAACTTACATCTGCCTCTAAAGCCCTCAAGCATCTCGTACACTGTTATGTAAGAACCAACTGAGTAATGTTTTAAGCACCTCTCAACAAAGTCATCTAATACATATCGCACAGGCGCCAGATGATCTTCTTGAGCTCTTTCTGCTCTAGTGTCTATATCATCAAACCTAATAGCTTGTAAGACTGAGTGGAATGGACGTTCTGACATAGAAGCAGCAAAAAATTCCGGAGCAGTTCCGTCTGTACATCAAAGTTCTGCGGTATTTAAATGTTGGGCCCTTTTGACTCCGGCAAGGTATAAAAGTCCAATGAATGCGCACATTTCATCAAAATCTATCGGTGTGTTGTTTCAGGCTTCCAGTAAGTCTAATTATTTGGAGTTTTGTATTGGTGCAATCCGTAATATGCTGAATGACTTCATCAGAGATATAAAGCTTCCAGCAATCCAACACTGTTTTGGCTTCTTTGGCAACACCCTTCACACCTGGCAACTGTGTAACTATATTTTGACGTCGGTTTTTTTCAACTGGATTTTTATCTTTGTGCACTAACCACTTAGTACCGTTTTTGCCAGTATAATTCTGTCAATAATTTCCATAGATGCAGGGTTTTGTACAATCTGTTCATGTGCTTCGCCACGTGAAGTAGTGGATTTTGAGGAACCGGTGTCCGATTGATTTTTGCCAGTATAAATGGATGCAGGGTTTTGTACAGTCTGTTTATGTGCTTCGCCTAGCGAAGAAGTGGATTCCGTGTCAGATTGATTGGTTTCATCCTGC
Source organism: Vesta saturnalis (assembly GCA_036346205.1). Classification (NCBI taxonomy): domain Eukaryota; kingdom Metazoa; phylum Arthropoda; class Insecta; order Coleoptera; family Lampyridae; genus Vesta; species Vesta saturnalis. The sequence continues at coordinate 1,666,118 of JARFJB010001798.1, forward strand.
TGCAGATCATCTTCTTCTTGTATACTCTCCCAAACTGCTACTAAACGTTGCTGCTCCCTCTCATATGCCATCACAAATACCAAAAATAAGGAAAATCAGTTAAAATTAGAGTCAATTTTTAGTCTCATCCACAAAAAAAAACCGTCACGGAATGTACCGATATTAGATTTTATCAAACACACTTCAAAATTCGCATCACGTCGTCCGTACCTCGTTAGAATCTTACTAACATCTCGACATGAACGAATATCATAGCAAACAAAACAACCTTCGGTTGACGCTCGTGTAAATTGATGGTGGGGGCGACTAGAAGAAAGAGTGAGAGAGGCATAGGTTGCCAGGCGTTGAAATACGAGGCGCGAACAAAAAGTTGTACAAAAAATAGAAAAACGTTAGAAAAAATCTAACACCGGTACTGATCGCGGGTTAACAATTACTTGAAAATTACAAAATTGAACACTTCCCGCAAGTGAATTTCTTTTTTTTTTAATTTTCAAATTTATTCAACATTGCATATCAACTACATTCAAATCAAGTATTCAATGAAAATAAAACGACAATATATTCATTTTAATTATATTTTATACATCTAATACCATTTTAAACAGAACATACGTTTTCGTTAAAATAAAATAACCACGATCAAATTACGTTCAAATGTATTCTAAAACGAGTTGTTACTCTAGCATGATTTGAAACGCCTAGCATTTACATTTCCACGGAACGACTAATTATTTTCTAACCTAACTAAAAGAAAGCATAATTTTAGCATTTTTCACAAAAAAAAATTTTTTAAGAAAAATTTTACCTTTAAATAAATATCGTTAACGGTTATCGGGGTGTGTTGTGACCATAACGAGGAGCGAAGCTCCGTAGCTAGTTTCTATATTATAAACTAAAAAAAAGTTATGGCTAAAATACCATAAGAGAAATTTTGAAATATCTTTATACTGCGGCCTAAATTAAGAATTTAAATTAATATATTTACAACTTTTTTGAGTAGCTTAACATTTTTGTTTAAATTTAACATATATTTAACTTGTAATCATTTATTCGTTATATGTAGAAAATACAAACAAATTAAAAAATGATTTAAAATTTTCTCCAATTTAAAAAAATACTTTGAAAATTATTATTAAATAAATAGTTATTAAGCAAAGAGAACTAGTTTCGGTATTAAAAGTTTACCTTTATGAATAGGTATATTTATAAAAAAATTTTATATAACTACTTATGACCTCTAACTACCCCTAAAATTCACTTTTCAACAAAATATAACGTAAATTACGTGTTTTGTCCTTTGTATTCACCCTCAAATGATCTAAAAGTGTAATTTTTGTGACTAAAGAAGTAATACTACCTCATCATTTAAACTATATTTTTCCGTTGGAAATTGTTAAAATTTTAATGCAGTAGTTTTTACCATTTCTGTACCCATAAAGGGCAGAATAATTGAGTGCATGCTCTGCATGTTTATGTGTTTTGGCTAGACCCCAACGAACATTTTCACTATAAAATGTTTTGAAAACAGCCGTTACAATTTTTTTTCTAATAACTGAGGCTTCGTTGTCTACACTATAACGATCTTACCGTTCTTTTAATGACAATTACTATTGTTTAATTGACGTACCTCACCTTTTAAGAAAACCTCGAAAATAATTATAGTACTTGCCTACTTATTTCATTATTCGTTTGATATTTGTAGTTAATTAAACGTTTAATGTGATAGTTTTTAGATTATCATATTTGTATAAAATTTAAATATCTATAATGACGGCTACAAACTTAATAATAGGTATATGACTAAATTAACGTAATTATAAAATAATATTTGTATTGCATCATAGGTGTATAATTGCACCACCATTTAAAACAAGATTAAACGAAAATGCTATAAATGAGATGAAATAAATCAATTTAGGAACTTTAAATGATTATAAACATGTTATAAATAGATAATTTTAATTAAATCATTTTTTTATTAAACAAAAGTGAAAGTAAACTTTATAATTTTGGATTTGTTGTATACCTTCCGTATCTACGAAATAATAAATCAAGTTTACAAAGTTTATAATATTCAAGGTCTAAATATTTAAATATCAACCTCATTAATAAAATTAACTAGCGTTCTTAGCGATAACTTAAAGTGCTTTGATAATTATTTCATTAAACGGGTATTTTGTGGGATTTTAAAATTTGCATGCGTGTAATTTCCTAAATGAGAAACGTGGTGAGAAGTTAGTGGAACTTAGGTTATCTTTAAATCGGCGAAAACTCATATGTTAAAATTTATGTGAATAATTTTTTTGCTATTGATATTAATTAAAGTAATTACACATTTATTGGTGTAATTAAAATGGGTTACGAAAGGCGTTGCAGTGTAAACTAATTTTACGCTATTTAAATTAGTGATTTTCGCGGTTTACAGTTATCTAAATATCCATAGAGGGCGTTGAAATAGGAAATTTCTTTGCCAGCCTGACATCATGGCTGACCGTAAACACGTTAGGGAAGTGCTAACCGTTATATTTTTATGTGTTTTGTGGTATATAATAAGTTCAAGCAACAATGTCATTGGCAAAACGTTACTTAATGAATTTCCATATCCCATGACTATGACAATGATACAATTACTATCAATAACAATATACAGTGGACCTTTTTTCAATATGTGGGGTGTACGAAAATATGTTGACATATCTTGGAAGTATTATTTTAAGCTACTTGTTCCCTTGGCTTTTGGCAAGTTTTTTTCATCCGTATTCTCTCACGTAAGTTTATGGAAAGTTCCTGTCTCCTATGCACATACAAGTATGTATTCAACAAACATGACTGGATCATTATTACTTTTACTTTTAGTTAAATCCACGATGCCCCTTTTTACTGTGATTTTGTCTAGGATAATAATGAGCGAAAAACAAACTCTTAAAGTGTATTTTAGTCTAATACCAATTATTGTGGGTGTTGGAATAGCAACAATCACGGAGATTAGTTTTGACGTAATAGGATTAATAAGTGCGCTTGTATCCACAATGGGATTATCTTTACAACATATTTACTCGAAGAAAGTATTACATGATACTGGTATTCATCATTTGAGATTGTTACACATCTTAGGACGACTAGCATTATTCATGTTTTTACCAATATGGATATTTGTAGATTTTTTACATTTAAAAGACAATCCAGACATTGTAATCTATTTCTACTTATAATTAAATTAATCTCTAAGTCTGTGTGTTTTCAGAATTTTGGAAATTATCAGGTTATGTCGTTATTAATAATTGATGGGGTGCTGAACTGGCTGCAAAACATTGTAGCTTTTAGCGTGTTGTCACTTGTAACTCCCCTAACCTATGCTGTTGCTAATACCAGTAAACGAATATTTGTGATAGGAATTTCACTATTTATATTAGGAAATCCCGTATCTGGTCTTAATATGTGTGGTATGTTATTAGCGATTTTTGGAGTATTTTACTACAATAAGGTAAGTTAGATTTTTATATCTAACATTTGGGTAATACATTGTTTTAGGCGAAATATGACCAAAAACTAGCTCAAACACAACAAACACTATTACCCTTTCGACAAAATACGTGGCGTGATAGAGATAACAGATATATTACGTACACTCAACAAAATGGTAATTCTGATAAATATAATAAAATGAACGGGTCAACTACTGTTAATGGAACTATGAAGAATGGTCTGAACTCATTTATATCAAATTCAAATTCAAGTAATAGTAATTTATTATTTGTATGAGCTTTATGTACACTAGTAAATTATTTTATTTATTGTTAATTTATTTGTTTGTTATTTCAAACCCCTTTGTTTTGTGAGATATTTGTATTTTCTTGTAAATATCTAGTTTTTTAAGCAGATTTATACAGTGTAAAAAGATTTATTTACAATTTTTATTTTAAAAATTTTGTAATTATATTGTGTATATAAATGAAAGTAAATATCTATTTTTATAAAAATTTAAGATTTTTATTTTTTTTTTGTAAGTACTTGATTATAAATCATTATCTGTGTAATGTCTAATAAAATTGGTCACATAATTGAAAAAAAATATTTAACAGTTTTAATATGGATAAAAGTAACGAATTAGTGTAGGATTTCATTCTTATTTTTTGCTTGTTTTGTAACTGCTTTATATATGCAATTTTTTATGTAAAAGTAGGTCACAGAAAGTGTAAACTTTTTTAGTATATTACTATACATATAATTGTAATATGATCAAATTTTTGCTGACGTTATCGTTTTTAAGATTGTGTCATCACCAAAGAAATGTATTTGTATTATTAAGCACATGCACATATTACAAAAAATTAAGGTCATTGTATTTTTTTATAGATTAATTGTTTGGTTTAGTCTTTTAAGTATTTAGTAGATACCTACAATGCTAAATAATATTGTAAGTCAATGTCAAGTGATAAGGCCTATCTCTATTAACACACATTTTTGTTACATTGATAATGTTGAGTCTTCAAACAAAATTAGCAATCTTCCGCTACCCACATTTTTTAACATAGATTTTATTTACAGACCACGTATTGTGTTCATGTATACTTTTACCATTTAATTTGAATTTGCTTAGATTTTTGTGAATGTAAGTTGCTATCTTAGCTATGTAAAATGCATGTTACTGTCATAATTTTTTTATCACGAAAAGTGTTTCTGCAAGATTGCTGAAATTGTAAATCAAACATTATTCTGATTATGCGTTTCTGAAGGATAAAGACCCGCTTAATGTTTATGGCTTGACCCCACATTATTATATTGAACGAGAGAATGGGATACACTAGAGAATAGTAAGCTGAAACAAGGAAATTAGTGTCCAGTTCAGATTTTAAACTAGTTATTGCATCACAAGACTAATTTTAGATTTTTACAACACTCATCTATACATATTAACTTCTCCACACATATAGTTAGCTAAATCATTAACAAATAGTATAAAAAGTAGAGGACCCAGTACTGATCCCTAAATTTGTTTTTACTACATTGGAGCGAACTGTACTCACAGATACAGATAGCTCTTTGTCGCTTAAATATCAAATCATTAATATTTCCATGGATACCCAGCAGTGGCGAAACTACAAAATTTTTCTGGGGGGGGCCAGGCCCCACAGGCTCTTTTTGGGGAGGGGTGCGTATAAAAATTTTGTTGGGGCGTACACACCACTTTTTTATAGATGCATGCGCATGAAAACTACGCCAATCTTGTTTTCACTCTCAATTTTAAACAGTTTTGGTTTTCATCATCATGGTTTGTCATATACCTACTTTAAGTAAAAGACTTTCTTGTTTTCACATTTTATTTAGGAAATATAACATATAAGTATGAATAAAACAAAATTCAAACTAATTTTAGTTTTCTATCTGTTTTTATAAAAACAGAGAGAACTTGTTCAGCCGACAATTTCTGCTTAACTAAAGCATTTTCGATACAGAGAAGTGATAAATTTGAAAATCTATCTTGTACCATTGTGGTTCTCAGCCATGTTTTTATCCGCCTCATAGCGGAGAAACTTCTTTCGCAACCAGCTGAACTGATTGGAAGGTCTACAGCAATTTGTAGTAATTTGTAAAGATTTGGAGTCAGATCTCCCTTCACTTGAACTTTTAGATTTTCCAACGTGATTTCAAGATTTTTATTTTTGAATAAATTTCGTATCACTAAAACTTCAGCTTGAAGTGTTGAGATTTTGATATTGAAGGCCCTCTGATAATTGGCGACGAACTCAAATGCTTGATCCAAATCTAGCTTCATAACGGAATCAATCGATCTTGCAAGGGGAAGATTTTCAAATCGTTTTTTCATATTGCCAATCACGTTGTCCATGACTTGGTAGTAAATGTTGACTTTCCAGTATTCGGGAGCTGTAGTTCCTGCAGGTATGTCGATCAGAGATGATTTACCCAGGGTTGAGTCAGATAGATATTCATTAAGTCTTTGTGGTTGCTTCCTTTTTTTTGAAATCCTTAAAGGCTCCAAACAAATGTCTTGTTCTCCTGAGAATTTTTCTATTTCACTCCACAGGTCCTCAAATTTGTTCCTCTTCTCTTCAAAGCTACTTATAGTGCTATCTATGATATCACTAGCCTGACCTAGTGTGGCATCTTTTCTCTGAAAATATTTACTCAGTACATTTGCGACTATTAACACTGAATGGAAGACGAACAAACAAACGATAAATTGTGGCTTTATCACTGATGCCTGTATTCCAAGTGCTTCTACAGAATTTTTTGTCTCGCCCTTGTTCAATTTCCTCATCCAGAGCATTTCGAATTGCTTGGAAATTTTTCAAAAGGGGATTTGCAATTTGCATATCGACAACTCCACCTGGTACTGCTAAGACTTCCCATTTCGCCCCCCGACTTTATACCTAGAGCATCACAGGCGTTTATGAGATGAGAGTGATGACCGGGTTGAGAAAATTGGACGTATATTGCCTCCAGAGTGTTGAAAAATGCAGCTGCAGTAGACACCTTAGTACAACTGTCGACAATTACCAAGTTCATCCTGTGTGCCAAGCAATGAAAGTAAATGGCTTGTGGATGATCCTCCCTTATTTTGGCTTGCAGTCCTTGGTGTTTCCCAGACATAACACTGGCTCCATCATAAGATTGGCCAATTAATATGGCGTTATTCAACAAACTGCATTTATTTAGATACTTTTTAATAAGTATTTTTAAACTCTCGGCATCTCTAGAAGAAGAACAATATACGAAACCAAGAAAACGTTCCTCAACTTCCAAGCCTCCCGTATATCTGATTGCCACGGACAATTGTTCTTGTTTGTAGTACCTAGCTTCGTCAACCATTATCGAAAAAAACCACATTGCCGCACTTCTTCTACAATCTGTTCAATAACAAGTTGAGATGCGATGCTTATTATTTCATTTTGTATTTTGGAACTGCAATAACTGATATGTCTGCCTAGATGCATCGAAAAATTCGTGTCATGTTTTGCCATAAGTTCACCCAACTCCAGAAAATTTCCTCGGTTAGTAAATGTTGCGTCTTCTCGGTGTCCCCGGAGTGGCAGCCCTTGACGTGTCAAGTATAAAATCATGTCGATTAATTTTATCATATAATCTCGGTTCTGTATTATCATTTCTTCATGTTGTATGGTTAGCTTTTTATGAACATCTCCGGCCTTCAAGGAATGCTTGTAGCCTACAAACCTTTGCATACAGTCACTGTGAGCCAAAGAGGTGTCATGTTTTTTCAGCGACTCACTTAGTTTCCTCCAATTACTGAACCCATTAATCGAAAACTTTTCATTTTGATCTCGAATATTTGCAGAATGCCGAAAATGTCTGCAGACAAAGCAGAACGCTTTATCTAACTTCACACTATATTCAAGCCACTGATAAGTATCAAAGAATTGAGACGAAAACGAATCTCCGTCTATCTCCAAATGAACTTTTTGGAAAAACAACCCTTGGGCCCCTTGGCTGCGAAGGACCACTATCAAGAGTTCCCAGATCTTGATCTTCTGGATCATTTCGTCCTCTTTGATTTTTTTTCTGCAGATGTAAAAAACATCAGATGTTTTGCTACCTTTCCCTTCTTCAGCGGCTTTATTTACATCTTCTCGTATGCCTCCACCAACATTTTCTATATTTGAAGTTGAAGATTGTGTTAAATCACAAGCTATCTCAATATTTGTTGTTGAGTCACATACTGGAGTAGACGTTTGCCTTGTCTCAGTCTCATCTTTGTCGGGTTGATTTGTGGCAGATTTGAAAAACGATCGTGTCTTTGAATTTCTTCATGTTCAAACCGCCCGCAATCTGCAATCTGCAACGCAAATAAAAACAAATTTATAAACACCGAAGCTAACTGCTCGGACACTGATGGGGAAACAAGTAAAAGGCGTGAAAGAAAGTACAAATCAAAATCCCTTTGCAGTTTTAACTTTAAACTATTATTATTATTATTAGCTGAAACTTGTGATGCAATCTTTCCTTTTTTTTTCACCCATCAAAATTTTAACATCTTATAATACTCTAAAACAAACATACAAATAATTAAAATTACCTTAGTCCTTAGTTGTTTGTGGCAGTTGGCCTTGGCAGTGGCTATTTGTTTGCTTTGATGTTTTATTTCACACAGCACTGTGCTGTCAGCACCGAAGACTCAGAACATGGAACACCGAACACAGGTTATATTGGCACTTGGCTCATAATAATAATAATAATATTACATAAAACATTAAACATAACTATAACAAGTACTAACCCCATGAATTCATCCTGCGTTGCAGCGTTGCTCATATAGGTACCGATGACGCAAGAAACCCTTCTCGAATCTTCTAGAAGTTCGATGACTAATAATTTACGTAAGCTGCTGTCTGCATCTGCCGAGGCATCGTAATTATGATTCATACATCTAGATTGTTCGGAATAATGAGTCACCATTTCCGGTATGTTACACTATTTTTAAGTTTCAAGTCTCGCTTCCTTTATAAAAAGTTATCTTTTAGAATATTAATGTAAACTGTATGTAAACTAATCTAATCTACTAATCTTTGCGGCGTCCTTATGCTTGCTGGGTTTACTACATCGTGAAAGAGGAACTATACATGCTATTGTTTATGCATCAACACTCAACGCATATCAGTATCATGAACCAAAACAATTCCAAGAGCAGGACAGTCACAGTCAGCGGTCTACCGCCGCCGTGCCGCTTAGCTAAACAAATATTATTTCACCGATACAACTTATGCTCGAATGACGAATATTCGAATCTCCTTACATAATAAATAATAAATAATAATTGTACTTATCACTATGTCACTATTACTACTCGTTTGTTTATCGCAATGGTTTAAGATTTAACGAATTAAGTTGTTAGGTGGAATTTAAGATAAGAATGAAAATGGGGAAGTACTCCATTTTTCTGGGGTGTGTCACGGCTTGCCTGGGGTGTGCCTGGCACACCTTGCACCCCCTAGTTTCGCCACTGATACCCAGCCTATTTAACTGTTCTTGAAGGAACGTTAAGTTAATTGCATCAAAGTCGGTTGAAAGGTAAAAAAATAAACAATTGAAACATTTTTTTGAATCGATGTTGTCGTATATTGTTTGGATAAAGTATATAGTTGCCTGTTCAGTTGAGAATTCAGGTCTAAAACCGTACTGTCGGTAAAGAGATTGAATTTTAACATAAAGGTGTAAATTCTTGAGCATATGGGTTTTTCAAATATTTTAGAGATATGGCTTAATAGGGTAATTGGTCTATAATTTTTGACATCTTGTGGATTTCCTTTCTTTAATAGACGGATAACATTACCAGATTTTAAAACGGTGGAAACTTTCCCGTTTCAATTGAGTAATTTAATAAAGACGCGAGGTCTGGAACGAGAATATTTTTGTTGTGATTTAATAGCCGTATGGGAATTTCATCTAAACCTGATGATTTATTTTTTAGCTTAGATTAATTTCTGTTGCTGTTATAGGCGTGAAGAATATTGTGTTTCTAGCGATTACCGTTTTACTGCACGGCGTTGATATACGTATAAAATGAGCGACAAGTTGTTGATGTATTCAAGAAGGCGTTTGCAATTTGGCTACTATTTGATACGCTACGGTCAATTTTGAATTCGATTTCGTTTTTACAGTAATTTTTTCTTTTTCTTTTTGAGTTTACTATTTTCCAAAACGTTTTACTTTTATTTTCTGAATTACTTATCATCCTCGTGCTGTTACTAATTTTTTTGTCTTATATTTTTTGCAGTTCTTTTTGCTTTTTTCTAAATGATGCAATAAGTTATGATCATTTGAATTATGCACTAAATTTCTCAAGCATTTTAATTTTTCTAATTTAAATTTAAACTGTTTGTTTGGTCTAATATTGTTGGTTTTCTGAATAGTTTTTAACCTTGACTTGTAATAAGTTACTAGTATCTAATTCAGTTAAAATGGCTTTGTGATCAGAAATTAAGAGATCAGTAACATTGCATTTACTATTAGGCAAATTGGTAATAAAGTAATCAAGCAGTGTTTTTACCTTTCCTCATATCAATTGGGGTCGGTTCAAAACTTAAGTTGCTTAGCTTAAAACTGTGAATTATATGAAATAAATTTTTCTTATCTGTACTGTTTCTTAAACCATCAATATTAAAGTCTCCTGTAACTATTATACTTAAAAATTTCTCTGATACTTCTGTTAGTAGTCTTGACAAAGTCTGGAGAAAGTTATCATTTGAGTTTGGCGCGTGATAGATACATGTAGGGGAGACCGGTGCTCGTTGAAACATGGGGCACCATGAAACAGGCAGCTTTTGGCGCTAATAATTCAAATTTATTTACTTTACCCTATGGTTCAAATGGTTCAATGTTGACGACACTGTTATAAGTAACCTAAGTTCATGTGAAAGTGATCCCGTGCTACTACAGAACTTTATTCAATTTTCGTTGAAAATCGGTAAGTTATTTAAAAGTTCTATGCTATTAAATTGTTTAAAGTGCATTGTTAGTGTCAAACGCATAATTTTTATATATTGCCCTAATAAAAGCCTATTGTTTTGTGGTTTGTTTATAGCGTTAGCTTTTATGAGGTCAGATTTTTTACACCAGATAGGTAATTGTTTAGGCAATTTTTGGTATGGGGTACCTTGAAACACTTTTTTCGGGGCACCTTGAAACACTGTTTCAAGGTGCCCCAAAGGCAATCCTAAAATTATATTAAATAGGTACCCATTGATATTTATTGTTTAAATTGCAGAATAAAAAATGATGCGTAATAGAAAGAGAAAAACTGAACGAGGTATCTTTAATGAAGAGGATATGAGAGAAGCAGTCTTGCTTGTGAAACGAGGCAATTACTGTATAAGACGTGCAGCAATAATTAAAAACGTGAATTATACAACATTATTTCGGTACATAAAAAGGTCTGATTCTAACCCAGACTTAAAATTCAAGCCAAAGTACAACACCAGGAACATTTTCCCTGAAAATGAAGAAAAAATTTTGGCTGAATATTTAATAGAATGTTCTAAACGTTGTTTTGGTGTGACTACAACTGAATGCAGAAAGCTTGCATATCAGTTGGCAAGCAGAAATAATTGTTGACAGAAATGACTGTTCCCGAAAATTGGCTGAAAAACAAAATGGCTGGGGAGGACTGGCTGTCAGGGTTTATGAAGCGACATAGCACAATAAGTTTAAGAAAACCAGAAGGGTGCAGTCGTTCAAGGGCCACATCGTTCACGAAAAGCAACGTTTCCAGATTTTTTGACAATCTTGAGATGGTTTTAAGACAAACTAAAGTAGATGGAACCCGGCTGTTCAATTTAGATGAGACTGCAACTAGCACTGTTCCTGACAACCACAGAAAAATAATTTCAAAAACAGGCATGAAGCAAGTGGCACAAGTAACGAGCGGTGAGCGCGGAACGCTCGTCACTACATGCTGTATAATAAGTGCCTCAGGAAACAGCCTTCCGCCGGTGATGGTCTTTCCAAGGGTGCATTTCAAGAACCATATGGTAAAGGATGCACCCTCTGGAACCTTAGGACTTGCATCAAAGTCGGGATGGATGACCTCAGAACTGTTTTCGATAGTTATGGAACATTTTGGAAAATTTAGCGGAGCTTCAAAGGAAAATCCAGCTATTTTGATATACGACAACCATGAAAGTCACCTTTGTATTGATGCATTAGATATTGCGAAACAAAATGGTGTGACAGTTGTCACTTTGCCTCCGCATACATCAAATAAGCTGCAGCCATTAGATGTCACTGTATTTTTTCCTTTTAAGGCTTATTATAATTCAGCCATCAATTCTCTTATGTTGCAAAGACCAGGAGTACCAATAACAATATATAACGTCGCTGGATGTGTACGCATAGCTCATCAACGTGCAATGTCTCCATCTAATATCATAAATGGGTTTAAGAAAACCGGAATCTGTCCTTTTGATAGAGATATTTTTACCGAAGATCACTATAAAATGAGTTAGGTAACTAACAGGCCGGAACCATCTAACAAAAATGATAGTAGCATAACAATGAGTGATGAAAGGGAAGCAATGATAGGCAGTGAAATAGATGCACCTCGCAGTGAAAATGATGGCCAAGCAAGCAGTAAGGAAGGCGCACCAGTAGGCAATGAAAAAGACTCAAAAACAAGCAATAAAAAAGACGTAACACCAAGCAATGAAAAAAACGCATCAACAAGCTATGAAAAAGACGCAGAAGCAAGCAGCGGAAGAAATGACATCATAGAGTTTGTATCGCCTGAACATATTCGGGGGTTTCCGAAAGCTGGTCCCCGTAAAGGTGGAAGACAAGAATCAAGAAGAAAAGCCAGAAGCATTGTAGGAACCGACACCCCGGAAAAACTAGAAATTGAGAATAGAAAAATGAAGTCACACTTGAAATTAAAAAATGATGCAAAGAGAAAGGTTTTTGAAGAAGATGAAAGCGAAAACATAGGTGTTCAAGCAAAAGGCGAAAAGAAAGTGAAAAAACAGAAGTCACAGTCAGTGAAAATAAGAGCCAACAAGAAGCTAGATGAAGAAGAAGATGATGTAAGCGATTCCAGTGTGGATATGGTGTTGGAAAGTGAGGAGGAAGCAGATTGGCCTCAAGTAGAAGAAGATGAGTCAACTTTAGAAGAATTAAACAGTCATTATGAGGTGAACGATTTTATACTTGTTAAGTTCGAGGCAGGAGGACATAACAAATTTGTCTATTATGTAGCTAAGGTTTTGTGTAAATTAGAAGATGGACCTGAAGTTTCATTTTTACGAAAAAGTGAAAAAGTCAGAGATGCCTTTGTTTTTCCAATTGTACCGTACCTATCATTTATTGAAAATGAAAATGTCAAAATGACTTTACCAAAGCCTACTTTATTTGACCAAACAGAAAGACAGCAGTCTTATTTTAAATTTTAAATTCGTTTTAATAATTTAGACATACGATAGTCTCATATTATTGTTTTGTATGCTACACCAATTGTTAGGTGTATGTATCTAATGAATAATAAGTTTTCTGTTCACTGTAAAACATAAGTTGTATTTGTTTTTGATAAATAAAGGTTTGTTTCCACTTAATCTAGTAGTCTCAATAGTTCTCCGCCTTAAATACCACTTGTTTCAATTTACCCCAGGGCATGTTTCAACCTACCCCGTAGCCTGGGGCACTTTGAAACAATGTGAGTTTTTGATTTTCCCTATTTTCTTGTCAAAAATACACTGTTTATTTAAAAAATTGTATCAGTTTTAGTAACCCTGGAGCTAATTTACTGTAAGCACTATAAAAATCTTACCTATCCACATAATCCAGAATGTTGTGTAAAAAAAAATGTTTCAACGAGCCCCGGTCTCCCCTAATACATATATTATTTTTACACGTTACAGAACATGCTTCGAACGTTGTTCCAATTAAACTTAGACCTTTAGCTATCTGAAATATCCCACTTTTTTGTTAGACATCGGTTATTCCAAGAAAAGAGACAATATACGTAACTTATTTTTCTATCATACACACACACACGCACGCACGCACGCACCCACCCACCCACATAAGCAATAATTTGTCCATTTTTGACATTTATTGTACCTTCTAGTTTTGCTCTTTTAATTGCATTATCTAGCGTTATATTGAAGAGTAAGGCTTATAAGGTGTTATATTTCCTACTTTAATACTGCAGTTGTCTTCTGTCATTTTAACTAGGTTGATTATTTGTTGTGGTATTCCCATGTATATCATTTCCTTTACTACGCTATCTCGTTTCACTTTATCAAATGCTTGTTTGAAGTCTGAAAAATATATAAAAATATATGTAGCGTTATTTCGTATTCATTGCCTTTTTCTAGTATTTGTTGTAATATATATATATATATATATATATATATATATATATATATATATATATTGAGATGTTCAGAAAGAGGTAATAGAAGTATCGGACAGCTTACATGACATTTGGGTCATAAAAAGGGGTGATTTCTAGCTCGATACTAGTGCAAGACACTATTTTATATAAATCTGGTTCACGATGTGATTAAAATAAATTTATTTGGTATAAATTAGTCTGAATATCATTTGCTTAGTTTGGTTTTATCATAAAAAGCAATTTGCTGCTAACAAAATTGTCAAGAATGTTAAATATAACCATTTTCGTAAAGTCATTTTAGTATTGCAATTATTGCAATAAAAGTCAATTTTTCAAGGGTAATTTGGCAAGTGAACACTTTACAGGTGTTTAAACATGAACTATATAGTTAGGATTATGTTAGGGATAATGTATGATTAGTTTTTGAATGCAGGAAATACAAAAATTTAATAAAAGGGTTATAATATGGACAGTTTAGACATTTTTCGCACATATTTTTGGAAGCGAATTAGTGACAAAATTTATGTTACAAGTTTAACAATAAGAACAACATTTAGAACATTATGGCATACAAACATTTATAGTGCCGTACATTTATATAGTGAAACATTTAATAAGAGTGTTAGACGATGAAACTTTTTCAATGCAACACTATATGACTTTATGCATTGCAAATAGTTAGTGAGAATAATAAAGACAAGAAGTACAAACCTTAAACATAACATTTTAAGTGTTAAAAACATTTTTAAATATAAATTATTTTCATTTTTAGATTTAAGTTTGGTTAGGTTGTAATTTTTAGGTTTTTTACATAATTTTATACTTTTTCCACATTATTAGACTTAGATTTTGCTCTTAAAGCAAATAATAAATGTTCTTTCTTAATATGACACAGTTTTTATAAGGATACAGCGCTTTTCACCGCAAAATTATGTTAATTCTGAGGTGAATTTTAGATAATATTACAAAAGATAAAAATTTCTTTAAAATTAAATATTTCCAACACAAAAGATATGTATTCTTGTGTAAAATGTTCTCAGAATTCCATTTTTGCAATTTGTTTTAGTATAGTTTGTAAGTGTAAATAGTTATAAGCTTATTTAAGTTAGATTAGGTTACTTCGTATATTAACGTTAGGAAGTATAGCTTGTTAGGTGTCTTTTTGTTCAAAATTTTACGTAGTTTTCATTTTTGTTATTAATTTTCAATTCCGATCATGTATAAGAAAGTTACGGCCAAATTTCCATTTGTGTCCAATTTGTAATTTAGATCCACCAATCATAGCCATAGTTACTTTTGCAATATGGCTGTAAAAAAAATGAATTTTTGGTAACAACCAGAAACATATAAAAGCAAGCGCTCAGGAAATCAATCTCTCTCTAGAATTTGATCAAAAGTGTAAAAGGTTAAAACAGTGTTGTGAAATTTGTGTTTAAAAGTAAGTTCATAACCTAATTTAAATTCGTCAAGAAGTTATACTTAACGAAGATTACGTTCGAGAGCACTTGTTTTTATATTCGACGGTTTAAAATAAATAATTCGGTCTCCGATACCTGTCGTTTTTGAAAAATATTTTTGTTCGTGTTAATTTGTGTTACGATTTTGTAAAGATTTGCTTTTGTGTTATACAACTTAAATTAATTCCGTTTATACCAAATTAAAATCCATTTTATTTGGTTAATGCTGTTTTATTTCTTTGGACAATTTCTTTTAAACAAAATTTTTATCGGTGGCTAAAAATAAAAGTGTTATCAACAAAATTTTGGATATTTAATCATATTTTTAAAACGATATCACTCATTAAGCTTTAAAATTATTTAAATAAAAAGTTACCGAAATTAAATAAGTGGTTGGAGTTTGCCGATTTTGGAGAAAACATCTTTAAGTTTGGAAGTTGGTGTTTTCGACAACCAAGATTCGAGATAGCAGTATTGGGTGATGGTAACAACTGTAATCGAGTGGACATTGCCTACATCCAGCTGAAGTATCCGAAGACATCATTCTACCGGGAGGACAGTATATGTGAGTCAAATCTTAATAACCCTACTTATTGTGATAAATTTCCTGCAATTTATATTTGTTACATATATGTTTTTGGTTAAGAATTTTAAATATTTACTTGTGTAAACACCTGTAGAGATATTAATTTATTTTCTTTTCTAAATTTTCATTTTGACCTAAACATTAATTTTCTAAATTATTTATTTGACATCTTTGACAGTTTTTTTAATTTCAATTAAGTTCATTACAACGCATGCGTCAATAGCAAATTACATTCAGAATTATTTTTATACTTTCAATTCAATTACATAAAGGATATTTCATATACACATTTCCAGATTCAAAATTTTAACTTCAAACTAAATTCCCTGAACTCTATCCCCATTTGAGATCTGAGCTAGTCCGGTGTATAACATCATAAATAAAAAGTAAAATTAATAATACTTCAATCATATTTCAACCATTTTAAATTTAAATATTAAATTAAACCTCAAACTAAATATAATTCTAATTTTACCACACAAACTTATAAGTCGTCAGCATTACAATATATATATATATATATATATATATATATATATATATATATATATATATATATATATATATATATTGCATGTGTGGTTCACCTTTCTGGTCTAAATCCTTGTTGATAGTCTTCTCTTGTCATCCACATATTCTTGTAATTTATAGGATTATATAGGTAACGTTTAATAACTGTATTCCTCGATCAATTATGCACTGTTAAGTATCTCCTTTTTTGTGTATTGTGGTTATTATTCCTTTTATCCACTCTTCTGGCATGTGTTCGTCTTTCCATATTTGACATATTAATTTGTGTACCTCCTCATCCAGCTTTTCCCTTCTGCGATTATGTCGTCACTTCCGGATGCTTTATTATTTTTTAAATTTCTTATTTTTTCTTTACTTCTAAAGTTGGCTCATGTATTATTGGATATACAGTTATGTTTGCTGTTATATTCATTTTTGTCTGCATTTCGCTGTTGAGTAATTTTTCGAAATACTGATTCCATATCTGCTGTATCAATTTGTGTACATTTTGTTTCGCCTTTTTTATCTTTGAATCCTCTTACCCTTTATTTTGTAGTGTCTCTTATCTTGTCTTATTTTTTGATAGAACTTTCTTGTATTTCTATTCTTGTATTTATTTTGCATGTCTTTTAATTTATTTTCGTTTCATTTTCTTTTTTTACTTTTGCACTTATTTGTTGTTATCGTGTTTGCTCCCTTATATAATTGCATGTCTTTTTCTGCTTTTGTTTGTAACCATTTTTGGTTTTTTGTTTCGCATGCTTCTGCACATTCTTGATCATACCATTCTTTATTCTTATCTACTTTTTTCCCTATTCCTTCTCCAGCTATTGTTAGGCTGCTTGTTTTTATGTTATGCCAATTTTCTTTTACTCTGTTTGTGTTCTTATCAGTTCTTTCTTGTTGAAGTTTTTGTGTTATTCCTTTTTGTAGTTCTTGTTGTATTTTTGCGTCCTTCTGTGTCCTTTCTGTGTTCCGTGTGTTTCTTTTTGTCATTTTTAACGTTATCTTGTGATTTTCTTTTCTTTCATAGTTGTAATTACTAGTATATGGTCTGTGTCTGCAGTCGTTCCTCTGCATGATCTAATATCATGTATGCCTTTAATCTTGTCTTTTGTTACTAATACATGATCAATCTTGCTTTTTGTTATTCCATTAGGATGGTTCCATGCTATTTTGTGTTTAGATGGATGAGGAAATTTAGTGCTAGCTAGGTATAGGTTGATTGCAGCTGCTAGATTGCAAATCCAGTTTCCATTATCATTAGTTTCTTCATGTGTTGTATTTTTCCCAGCTACTGATTTTATTTGGTCTTCTTTTCCTACTTGTGCGTTAAAATCTCCTACAGCTATTAGTGTATCATACTTTGGAGTTTTCACACAATCTTCCATTAGTTCTTCGTAAATTCTTCTTTCTTCTCGTTTGTATCCGTTTCTGTTGGGGCATATGAACATATGATGGTGGTATTATTTATTTTTCTCTTATTATTACTGTTCTATTTTGACCTTATTTTTTCTTCCGCTCCAGAATATGGTATAGTTGGTCTTGTTTATGTCTCCTTTTTCTGCCCATCTTGGTTCTTGTAATGCTATAATATCTAATCTATATTTTTCTTATGTTTGTACAATACCTCTCACTTTTCCTGGCTGTAACATTGATCTAATACTCCATGTTCCAATTTTTATCTTGTTTTATTTTTGTTATTTTTACTTCTTATTTTTATTTTACTTTTATTTTTGCGTTTTTTTAATTTATTTGTTTGGCGCATGCTCCTTTTTATCGCCTTTTTTGTCATCCTTTTATTATTATGCGAGTCCTTTGGTTGTCATCTGTTTTGGGTATTTCATTCTTTGTTTTCTTGTCGGTGTTTTGTTCTTCACTAGTTGTTGCGCTAGCCTTATTTCCCTTTGGTATTGTTAAAATACCTTGGAAGTATGTTTATTTCTTTTTTATGACTTGTCCCTTGTTACTAATGGTATTGCTTGGGTTACCTTCTGCTATATATTGTTCTTCACCTTCTTCAGATCTGTTGCGCTTTATTTATTAGCTTATATTTTATTAATGCTCACTTTCCTTGATTTCTTGCTTGCTTCATTTTTGGTACACGTTCTTTTCTTTCTTTCATTACATTACTTGGGTAGTCTTCATCATTGCAATAATCTGTATTTTTTAGGTGACTTCTATTTTTTCATAATATGATCTTCATTCTATATGTTGTCAGTGTTACTACTATTGGACCGTCATCTCTTTTGGATTTATTTTATAGACACACAGTTTATCGCGTTTTCATCTATTTTTAATGTAGGATTGATGAAAATAATTACATTTTTTTCTAATTCAAAGTATTTAATTCCTTTCTTTGTTGTTGTTCCTTCTATTACTATGTTTATTTTCTTTTGTTCTTTCAATATATTACGATGTAATTTTTATAAAATTATTAAAATTGACATCTGTGAAATTCATAAATTTCTTGCAATGTTTTAATTTACATTAATTAATATAATTATAATTATCACCACCGTTGAGTCCCATGAAATATTTGGAGATGAATTGCATTAATAATAATTTATTTTTTTTATACGTTATAATGTATTTCAGCACGTTGTGCCATCATTAATCTATTATGATGATTCATGATAAACTTGTTTACTAAAATTGCCTCGACTAGCCTCCCAGGCCATAGAGTTCAGTACTAGTTCAGTATCAAAAAAAGACATCGAACATTTGCATTAGGTTCTTTTGCCAAAAATAAAATCAATTGAAACTTTAAAATAAATCTGGAATTGTATATTCTCAACTTTATTCAAACACCTTGCACACTCTGTAATTATATAACATGTTGCTCGCATGCGATTATCATTGACCTGAATTTGTGCACGTATTTCATCATGACTAAACAATAAAGAAGGTATATTTTCGGTAAGTATCTTTTGCCTTTTAAAATAATATTGAATCACTATAAAATTAATGAATGGTTGTATTATATCCAGAATAGTATATAATTTATGTAAACCCTTTACACACATGCACATAGGTGATAAACAGTAATAATATTCAACGTAACCTCAAATAAAAATAAAAGATTCATACTCACATTTATGTTTGCATTCTTTCAGATGCTCCAATTTTCAATATTGATGTTCCAATATCCAAATCAGAAGTAATTCGAATTCCATAAATAATATTGATCCAACAACAATCTACAGCATAAGCATATACAGGTATGCTGCATAAATATTTTCTTCAACACTTTTCAGAAGCACCTTGATTTTTTTATTATATTTTCAAATATAATAATTTGATTTAAGGTTATTGTATCATAAAATATCACAATTTTACCTGCATTCGATTTTTATTTAATTGAAACTTTTTAATTTTATATTAATCGAAATAGTTGATTTATATGATTTACTTTCATTTGTTTAACGATGCCACATCACTCGGATTATTGTAGGTTATGTAAATTTGAATTCATGTACACCCCGAGTGGCATGTTCTCACTTTGAGGAATTAACAGATAATGAGAAAAAAATATCCCAACTTCCTGTGCTTTTCTTGCTTAACAACCAATCAAATTATAGTATTTTGTCTATACAAACATAACAAAGCTTAATTCTGATTGGCTAACCATTTTTCTATGACCCAAAATACATGGGGATACACCAGTTTCGAACATACTTATGGTTTATTTTGAAAACTTCCATCTCAACATGTATGTTCGTAATCAACATAACCCGAATTTTTACACTTAAATTACATCCATAATGTTAATTTAAGTTGTAACACTTTCTATATACACTAATATGTAAGCTTACTCCTGCTAGGTTAATTGATACAATTTCTTTTCTTTTTGTTTTAGAATAGTAGCATATTATATTACCATACTAGAATCTACTTATTCATATGGATTACATGAATTTTATAGAATCAACCACCAACTTTATACTTCCGAAGGTGCTCGGAAACTATTAACATGAACATTATATTGTTCAGTCATGATAATAATTTAATATGTGTGAAATTTGAATTAACTAGCTAACAACATGTGCTATAATCACATTTGTACTTAGATTTATATTACTTTGAACGTCTGCAACTTGCGCTTTACATATATGCTTAATCAATTCCAATGCAGTTACTTTACGTTTAATGTAACTTTTACTGTCAGTCAATATCTGACTAACTATGATATTTAGCATTATAAATATCATTTCAACATACTTGATTTTTTCCGGTTTATTTATTTTTGTATTTATCTTCTCATTTTCTTGTTTAAAGGGGTTTACTATTTGACCTATGTTTTCGTTTATTGCCTTGATTTGCGCTGTTACATCTATCTTAAAAGTATTTATTGGTTTGGTCCATTTTTGATGTTTGTATTTTAAGTATCGCGGGTTGTAGAGTTTAAAATTTAAAATTAGTGGTTTTTAGTTTCTTTAAGATAGTTTTCACTAAATTTTCAAGTACGGATCTGCGCTTGTTTACGCTATTGCCAGTGGTTGACCTTTACAGCTGTGACGTGTTATCAACCTCTTTCCGTCTTTCGTCGGTAATTTCTTATCAATGCTTATTGTAGTAAAGTTCTGTTTATTTCTATTATTTACTAGTCCAACCAGTAGAATGAGGCCCGCACCGTCGCCATTTTGTTTTTGGTGACGTCCCCGCCCGCTGGAGTGGTGGTCTGGGGTGGGGGTAGGGTTAGGGTCGGATTTTCTTCGGGGACGTTTTTCAACCCTTGGACGTGGTTTCGCCTCTAATTATTCAACACCTGGGGTTGGTATTAACCCTAATTAAGGTCCATTTACCCCTAATTAAGGCCTTTTGGCAATATTAAGTGTCTTTTTGTCAGTCTAACCCTCTGATATCCTCCACGCATTAGCCAGACTAAGTAAAAGTCAACGTGACGCTTTACTGAAATGCCTGGATAGTAATCAGGTCGAATGTATGTCAGTGTGTACACAACATTTTAAACGGTCGTGTACCACTGTCAGCTGACCAGAAGCATCGACTCTCTCAACATAAGCACACTTTAAGACGCTTAGCACAGAGATCTGAATCTATCAAAAGGAAGAAACAGTTTCTTGTACAGAAGGGCGGCGTATTTCTACCACTCTTGCTAGGACCATTACTTGGAGGTATTCTGGGTAATCTGTTTCAATAACAACCATGGACCACAATCTGAAGGAGATGGTTATTCTACCATTGAACTTTATACAACGTTTGCAGGCTCCAGACTAACCACGATAAATGGCAGCAGTATAACCAATCCCTTCAAAGATATCTACACTTTTCCAATCAACTACGTCAACCTGCTAGCATAACCATCAGCGGTGACGTTGATAATTCACCGAAACGCAAGGCCCTTACAGACGACGAAATAGTAGCAACACTGCCGACTTCATATAGGAAAAAAGGGAGGCCTTCTTACGCACCCTGAATAC
This sequence comes from Vesta saturnalis, assembly GCA_036346205.1. NCBI lineage: Eukaryota > Metazoa > Arthropoda > Insecta > Coleoptera > Lampyridae > Vesta > Vesta saturnalis. The sequence goes on from JARFJB010001798.1 coordinate 1,687,973, forward strand.
GAACGGTGATGTGTTTTGGGATAAAGAGGGTACTGTCACAATAAAAGACGAGATCATCCCTAATTCCAACATTATCGATCTGGTTCATGAAACGCTAAGACAACGAAAAACTACAAACCCACACGGTTGGCGACAGTTTGATGTAAAAACATCTGTAGTTGAAAGATTTAATCAAACCTTGAAAACAAAGGTGTGGCGTTATTTTATATAAAAAAATTCCTACAGGTATATTGACGTACTCCAAAAAATTGTAACTGCTTACAACAATAGACCTCATTCAAGTATAAAGATGGCCCTGCGGCTGTAAACGATGAAAATATTTTGGAAGTGTGGAATAATCAGTAGGCAAAAGGCTTAGGCCCAACACGTCAACCTTAATATAAAGCCGGTGAGCATGGCATAATCGCCAGAACTAAGTACACCTTTGAGAAGGGATATGAAACAAATTGGAGGAAGTTTTTACAATTAGTGCAGTGATAAAAAGAAGACCACCAGTTTACCGCATAATCGATCTTAATAAAGATTCTGTCGAGGGTACCTTTTACAAAGAGGAATTGCAAGTTGTTACGGTTGATAGAGACACCCTATTCAAAGTCGATAAGGTTTAATATAATACCGTTATTCAAGTCTGGTGCAAAGGATATTGGAAAAGAAGCTCTAAGGGTGGGTACCAATATCATCGGTGATGTCATAGAGTATTGACCTATTAAGGAGTTGTTTCAAGAGAGATTTCACGAAGCGGGTAGAAACCTTAAGCGTAACGCCGACGAGAAAATCGATAAAATGATGGACGGTTCGGGCTATAAAAGAGTACGTCTGACCGATAATAGCCAGTCTCTGCCGAGAGCTATTGTTAAGAAGAAGAAGAAAACATGAGCAATCGTGTGAATGCGTCAAGTCCGAATTGGATTTGTTCGCTTTACCGTCGACGCAGACAAGTATCGAGAGTGGTGAATGGATATTTTACAAGCCCTTATCAACTCTTAGTGATGACGCCCCAATAGAATTTGTAGTGCCGGGAAATGGAATCAATTACATAGATTTAAGTCAGACCATGTTGTGCATCACAGCTAAAGTTGTAAAGCAAGATGATACATCGCTTACTGACGCAGATATTGTAGCACCGGTAAACAATTGGATGTATTCACTTTTCTCGCAAGTGGAGGGTTACTTAAATCAGAAGATGGTGTCACAATCAAACAACACCTACACCTACCCCTCGTATATCGAAACGTTGTTAAATTATGGAAACGAGGCCAAGAGCTCACATCTAGGTTGCACCTTATGGCACGATGATACAGCCGGACAGTACGTCACGTACTTGCAACGACCAGCAAACAGGTTGAGATGATTGGTCACGTGCACTCGGATTTGTTTAATCAAGAAAAGTTTCTCATAAGTGGTGTTGAGTTAAAGGCTAAATTTGTACGATCAAGAGATAGTTTTAGTCTAATGGCGGCACAAGGTTCAAATTACAACACGCTAGTTTACTGGTGAAAGGTATGCGAACCAATCCCACCATTTTAATTGCTCACGCTAAAGCCTTAGAAACAACTGAAGCAAAATACCCTGTTACAAGGACAGACGTAAAATTGTTATCTATACCTACGGGAATACAGCGAAAATCATTGAATAATGTCTTCCTGGGGCAGTTACCTAAACGATGTATGGTAGGTTTTGTAGCAAATAAAGCCTTCAACGGTAATTACTCCTCAAACCCGTACAATTTTAGTCACAATAATATTAACTACATGTCGTTATATATTGAAGGCCAACAAATTCCTTCGAAAGCCTTACAACCAGACTTTTACAGCTAATCATATATGTAAGGGCGTATCACGCCTTATTCTCCGGAACGGGTATTCATTTTTTGAATAAGGGCAACAATATATCAAGTAGCGATTACTCCAACGTTTACTGTTCAATGACCTTTGACCTAACTCCCGACTTGTCTGCAAATGCTAGCACTCAATGGAATTTAGTTAGAAACGGATCCCTTCGGCTAGATGTCGGCTTTGAAGAAGGTCTCACGGAAATCGTTAACTGTTTGGTATACGCCGAATTCGACAATGTCATCAAAATCGATAAACATCGGAATGTCGTCGTGGATTTCAGCTGTTAAAAGGAGCAGTTCTACAACACAAGCTTCAGTGTACAGCAGCAGTTGAAAGAAGATGGACGAATACTTAGACGTACAAGGGTTTAGAGGTGTTGTCAACGAATTCATACCGAAAGAAACTGATATGGTTACAGACCACATTTCGTTATTGTTGATGGTGATAAAATCATCTCGAGATTATTTTGTATCAAAACTCATGTCAAGACAGATAAGATATTTAGAGGATAAATACTACGGTTTGAAATGGCGCTCAGGGTATGTACCCTACAACAATTTCCAAGAGGGTCTAATAAGAGCGCTGCTACCATTTAACAAAATTCACGTTAAGGGCATTACTATTACAAGATTGGACGCAAAACCCCTCCAAAGATGTATGCGGTACAAGTGTTTAAATGTTTGAAATCGATCCACTGCTCCAAGAATGTTTTTCGACTTGTATGTGCTTCTAATCAACTACCGAGGCAGACACCTAGACCGTGTGCAATTATTGTAAACACGGATCCAGCAAACAAACCAGGTCAACATTGGACTACATTGACGAAAATGGTGACGGTGAGTATTTTGACTCCTTTTGACGGCCCCCTCAAGGATATCATTTACGTTTTCTAGAGAAGAAATCTAGCTGGTTCCATTATAACAAAACAATACTGCAAGATTACCATAAGTTTTTTACTACATGTTTAATTATAAATGATGAGATAATCCAGTTACTGTATAATTTTTGTTTTTCTACTACCATTCTAGTTTGATAAATAAAAAAGAGTTTTTACTACTTTAATTGTTTTATTTAAGAGTGATTATGACTCAATGACTGAGGAAGTGTTAGACTGCTTACTTTAAATTTCCCTCCACAACCATTACAGGGCCCTGTGTGTACTGCCTTTTTGTCAGAGGTATTTCCGACAAGTCATCCCTTGTATGTAAAACAATACAGTAACCTGATTTCGGGTTTGGTTATGAAAGCCAGCTTGTTTTTTTCCACGGGGTGTTTGACCGTTTTCAAAACGAAACAATGCGTTCAATATTGTTTATAAATCTAGGGCCCTTTTTACCAGAGGTATTTCCGAATCTACGTGATATTATTATTATGGCTGTATTATGATAATGATAAGCGTTGTATGTAAAGAATTCAAAGAGTTCAAATTTACCGCCAAAGGGCGAAGCCCCAAAAGCAAGTTCCGAAGACCTATACCTGTCTTATAAGTTAGAATTAGGCCCCCCTTTTTAGAATAAAAGTTCAGATTTCTCGCAATAAACAATCAGAATGTTGAGACTGAAAGATTTAATAAAACATTGAAAACAAAGATGTGGCAAGAGGCTCAGCTCCGAGAGCAAGTTGTGAAGCTCTACACCTGTCTTACAAGTTAGCATTAGGACCCCTTATTAGAATACAAATTCAAATTCCCCGCCATCAAAATGCAGAGACTTAAATACAAATTCAGATATTCCGTCAAGGGGGCCACCGTATTAGAATACAGATTAAAGTTTACCGCCTTAACCTGCAGAGACTTAAATACAAATTCAGATTTTTCACTTAGGGGCCAGGAAAAGGCGGGGAAGCCCCTAGAGTCTGAGAGTAAGTTGCGAAGCCCTATACCTGGCTTACAAGTTAGCATTAGGGCACCACTTATTAGAATGCAAATTAAAATTTCCCGCGAAGGGGATCAGGGGGCGAAGGTCTGAAAGCAAGTTGCGAAACCTTATACCTGTTTGAGAAGTTAGCATTAGGCCCACTTATTAGAATACAAGTTCAAATTTCTCGCAATAAGCAATCAGAATGTAAAGACTTAAATACAGATTCAAATTTCTCTCCAAGGGGGCCAGGGGGCGAAACCCCGAAAGCGAGTTGTTGGACAAGGGTGATAAGCCCCGAGAGCAAGTTGCGCAGCTTTATAGCTGTCTTACAAGTTAACATTAAAGCCACCCTATTAGAATACAAATTCAAATTTTCCGCCAAAACAAAATGACCGAGGATCTTGATTATCACGCATAATTAAAAGGGTTATGATGAGACAATCTAATTATATCTTGTAATTATAATATTTGCTGGTTTATAACTCATAATTAAGAACAATGCCGCTTATTAGAATACAAATTAAAATTTCCCGCCATAACCAATCAGAAGGCAGAGACGTAGTCTACCAATCAGAGCACAGCTGCTGAGTAGTGGGGCTAAGGATCAATCAGAATCCAGATGGGCTCAACCAATCAGGTGAAAGAATGGGTGTGGCCTAGTCTTAGCCCGCCTTAATTAAGCCATAAGGGCCTTATCTAGTCTTAACCCCCCCTTTTAACTCAAACAAAATGACCGTTAGACCACACCCTAGGGACGTCCAACACCCTTAACTAAGGGGTTAGACCGCCAAAAAGGCTCTTAATATGGTCAAAACGACCTTCATTATGGCCAAATTCAGCCAAGGGGTCGAAAAGCGCCCCCGAAAAGAAGTCGGCCTCACCCCAGACCCCACTCCAGACCATTACCACCACTTCGGGGTGGGGTTATGACGTCACAAGAAACACATGGCGGCGGTGCGGGCCTCATTCTATTCCTACCTTTATATTCTTGTTTAACCGGCTGTATTTCACGTACCGAGGAAAAATATATTACTAGGTATTATACCTTTGCGAAATAACTTACGTTTCCAGAACAGCCATTCTAGAAAGAATTCTGCACATTTAATGAAATGGAGAAAAGAGTAATTTTAATATGCAAGAAGGTGACATTGAGGGCAGCTCGGACGTTGTATCGCTGTTTAGTAAAGCTCCAGTAAATAAAACATTGAACATATTAATTACGTTCCTCGGAAAGATAAAACAATTCTGTTTCAAAACTTCCTTAACACTATATTTTTCAGCGGAATAGTAAATTTTATGAACAACGTCATGGTGTAGATATTGGAAACCTTCTTAGTTCAAGAAAAGGTTTAAAACACTACCTCTACAAGATGCACGCAAAAGAGGTTTAATTTGGTATAGATCTTTCGGTAATCTTACATTTTTTTGACTTATTGGATATTGTTGTTCACAATAATCTTTTAGAGAACTCTAGTTGCGCGATGGGTTCAAAGACACATGTTAGGTGGACATAGACCTCTTACAACACTTAGACCTGGCAAAAGACGCAAAACAACTGTACAGGAAGATGAAGAAATTACGGTAGCAGCAGCTAGAAATTCTTTTACACAGCTACTCGCATACGAAAAGAAACAGGGGTTCAGGGTTCTCTCTCTACAATACGCCGTTGTTTACATTCATCCGGAATACACCATAGACGTCCAGCAAGGAAACCATTGCTCACTAACGCGCAAGCTTAGGTCCGTTTTAACATTTGTAGAGAAAATTTGAATAGAGATTGGTCCAATGTAATATTTACCGACGTAAAAACCTTTTCCTCGTCACAAGACAGCCCTGTGCACTTATGGCGTCCAAACAATACACGGTATAGCACAGCGAACGTTAAGCCTGTTAGAAAAAGTGGGAGAGTCCAATTAGGATTTTGGGGATGGTCCAGGAGAATTAGAAATGGTTTCACCACCTTCTTTTCGATCACAAAGATACATCGAGGTTCTCGAAAACGTTATGTAACCATCCGTTCGTGCATTGTATCCAGAAGAGGAAATGGAAACAATTGTTTTGGTACAAGACAACAGCCCAGTGCATACAGCTAGTATTGTAGCAGAACGGTTTGAAGACCATCCGGAAATAGAAGTTCTGCCATGGGCCGAAAACTCGCCGGATTTAAACCTCATAGAACACCTTTAGGCTAACATGGTTAGCCCATGGGAAGGGCGCATGCATGAAGCTGTCGTTTTGTGAAATCAAGCAGAATTATTCAACCACACAAAAGCTGTTTGGGAATTAATACGAGAAACCAATTTTTGTTCAAATCTTATTGCTTCTATGCGCAACAGAATGCTGGAAGTCATAGAAAGCAACGGCTTTTATACCCACTATTGCCATATTGTGATATTTCTGTTAAATTCCTTAATTTTATTATGGCTTTGAAAATATTTATTATTTTTCTAAAAATACCGTATTTTACTATTTTATTTAGTTTTACTGTAAACTACTACACCATTTAGTAACAGTGACAGTGTATAGACCGTTCTAAAAACGTACATTAGCTCCTGTAATGTTGGTTGCATTTTTCAATGATTCAGTGTTTACCTGTTGTTGAGTTCCTTCTATTAAAGTGAGATTACAAATACAGTACACACTTTCTAGTTCAATGATTAGTAATTAATTAGTTTAAAATTATCAACAGTGTGGTCGATAACGGTATTAGCAATTTGTGATATATACGGAGTTGACAATCCAAACAATTAATAATTAATCAACCACGAAATTCTTTTAATCTGAAAACAGAAAAATTATATTACGAATAAATAATATCCTCATTCCTTCCCAACTGTTAATTAGTATTAATTAATTTTATTATGGTATATGTTCCTGTTACACCTACCCCCAAGAACAACTATCACTTGAAGTTGGTAGATATATTCTTCTTTTCGTATCTAACGTTACGTATAAAATTAAAAAATTTTTTTTTGTATACGTAGCCCGACATCCAGACATAAGCAGAAATCCTTAACGTGGCAATCATCGTATTACCACGGGACCTACAGTTTTACTTCTTATTCGAGAAGGAGTGCTTAAGACTTTCTCTGTTTTAGAGAAACAGCTATCTTGGCCAGATTTGAACCCGCGCCGCTCGGGTGAAAGGCAAGCACTCTAATCATTACACCACCTAGGCAGCTGAAAAATATTAATTAACTATGCTATTAGAACTATTCTCATACCTACAAGAAAGATTAAAGAACATTTAAGATCACTTAAGGACGCCTCAGATTGAATGTGCAAACTTTATCAAGGCAAGGCGAACCTCTCTGACTAAATAGGTTTTGGCACCTTGCAATTAAAAAAAAAGAAAAACAAAATGTTGTCTTAATTTTAACTTGTGGAATGCCTAGGTTTTTTGCTATGCTTCTCCTAGGCCTCGAAGTTAATGCTTTACCAATTAAGTATGTTACGTTATCACAGCATTACAATGATTTAACATATAGTAAAAATTAAGACAGTAAACATTAAACATACAGATTCTGCTTTCATATACCTCCCCTAAATTATAGCAGGTATTTTATCAATCACTAAGGACGGTAACTGTAATTGTTATCAATAGGGAGCGGATAGTTAGGCAAGAAAAATTCTTAAAAAAAGCAGGCAAAAAGGCAACAGAAACAGTCAAAAAAAGGCAAGGAAAAAGGCAAAATTAAAATTCGAAGAAAGCACACAATTGTTTAAAATAATTTAATAACTACTTACGTAAAATGAATTTACAAATAAAAAAATAAAAATAACAAAACATTTAATCTAGGTTAACATTATTATTCCAGGTTGTAATTAAGTACTGTTCCGTGTGGTCAGGTAACAAATTTGCCCAGGTATTGCTGACAATTTGCTTGTATGTCGAGAAAGATCTCTCAACATCACAGGATGTAATGGGGCATATTTAAATGCAGCGACTTCTTGAGGGCTTGCATCCAAGCCAATGGCCTCTTCTCCTTTATGTACATTTACATATCCTTTATTATATGAAGATCTGGATTCTTTTGTAATACAGATATCTTTTCATTTACTTTTATCCTACTAGCACAGGTACCCGTGCGATTTTATTTACCACATCGTCCAATATCCCTAACGCTTCCACTAACGCGAGGTTCCTTGCTTCGAGCTTCTTTATAGTTTCTGGTAGGTAGCAGAAATGGGTGTTTATATACATTATACCTCGACGGACGTTTTCATCTTCAAAACTCTCCTGAGCTTTTTATATGGCAGTAGCCGTGGAAGGGTCAAACGAATTCACTACCTGTAAATTATCATACCATTTTTGCACAATTTATAACAGATTTTGCAAACGTGTGTTTACCTCTTTAATTGAGTTCCAATGAAGCGCGTAAAAATTACACGCCTCGATCCAGGTACCCCATCTGGTAATCACTGGTTCAGGAGGGAGAGGAACTAATGGCAGCTTTTCTTTATACTCAAAGACGCGTAAATGGTGCTTTTACAAATATCTGCAATTTTTAAATCGTAACAGCAGCACACAGAAAATGTAATGTTTACACCTTCTTCAAGGAAGAAATTAATTTATTTACAGCACTAGATTCCTCGCGAATGCATTCACCCACTCTGTGCAGTGCGTTTGCTAGGCAAATAACATGCAGTCGTTTAAGGTACCTTTCGGGCCCGTGCGGCCTTTAGCATATAAGGTGCCGCGTCGCTTACTAACAGCAATATTTTCGATTCAGGTATTTCGTTAGGAAATAAAATACCTAAAACAAGAACTGTATATTAACCAAATGTAAATTATCTGATGTAAAGCACTTACGCATGCTATTGTTAAAAAACTGAGCTACTGTCTGGTGATTCGTTTTTTCTAGCTGTTTTGATGCCATTAAAAAAAGGGGTTCCGACTTCAAATGGGGTTAATTTTCCGACAATTAAGTTGGCTGTATACCGACCCTGGACATCAGTTGTTTCATCTACAGAGGTCCAAATATAATTAGCTCCTATTTCTTTTCTAATGTCTTCAATAACCTTAAAAAATTAAAAATTGTTAATTTAACTCAGTAAAATACTTACAATACAGAAATTTTGGTAACACGTCTGCATTTAGTTTTTCTTAACGTAGATTCATTGGGTGTGCTTTGACAGGTGTCCCTTTCCAAAAAGCTTTGGAATTTTTTGTATTTCAGTTTACGTAACGGAATATTCAAGAAATCAGAGCTCCACAAAGTTCTAAAGAAAATGACGATTTTTGTGGACCGCTCTTGTTCATATTATCAAATGCATTTGTTACTAATTCTTGCTTTTTATTTTGGCGGGTTGCATGAGCAAGATGAATTGCTGTATTTAAATGTCGCATAACATGAAATTTTTTCGTTGGTTGAATCTACCATTTAATATTTTTTTTAAACTTTAAAAGTATCTCTTTAAAAATGTAACTAACTTAAACAGAATATTTCGTATCTTAACTAGGTACTTAGCACTTACCTTTTTATTGCAAACGTTGCATATAAGAACGTAACCGTCAGTTGATAAATTGGTATCTAACAACACCCACTGCCTATAGTTTGCACTTTTTGATTGTTTATACGGCGGCATATTGCACTTCAACCGAGAACTCTTACGCACTTCCACGCCACACAAGAGTAGGTAACTAAACAATTTAAAAGGTAAAACAACGTTAACACCGGCCGAGCATTCATGCCGGAGAAATAAGTGCGGAAATCTTAACTTTCACTATGCCATTAAGTACACAAGTTGCATGAAGAAAAAATACAATAAAATGATTTATGTACCGGGTGGCCAACTAAGAACGGCCGTCGGCCATATCTCAGGAATGGATTATAGCACAGGTTCGGGAAAAAAAATGTTATAACAAAAGTGGCCTCGAGAAACGCCTGGAAATTATTTTCAGAATTGTAGGTCCACCGCTATTTGACAGTTAAAATTTTAAAAAGCAAAATTTTTCACAATTTACTCTATTAAGGGGCATATTAAGTATTATGATCAGATTCCTCGACAAATTTGCGAGTCGGAGAAAAACTCTTCTGCTGTGATGCCGTCTGTTTGGGTACTGCAGTGCATACACTCTAGCAGCAACGGTTGCATTTCTCATACATTCAAAATAAACTGCCAACATATCAAATGCTTCTTCATTTGTAGGAATCATTTTGGTACGAAAAGATAAAGAAAGTCTATTAAATGCAACACGATGAATAATTTTTAACATATGCGTGAAAATCATAGCTTGCTTGTTTTCAACAGGGAATTTATTTTATATCTTACATGGCCCTATTTACTAATTTTGTTGTCATCAGTAAATCGTAATTCATATTTTAAACTGTATTTGTTGTTGCTGGGCAAAAAATGTTAGATATATCACATTATTATTTTATAATTTGTTCTCATTGTTAGTAGCGATAGCATTACATTTAGGTAATCTAGCGGCAACCATAACATTAGTATGATAACAGTTTAAATTACTGCAGACCAATGTAAGATCTTTTCATCCAGGCTAAATTTAATAATTTCCGTTAACGCGAACTAGTCTACTAGACGTTGGAAGAACAATTCCCGCCATTTACCTGTTTCTTACGATATCTCAGGAAAGGAAAAAGATATCGACTTGCAGTTTTCACTGTTTTATTTCTAATTTAGTCTACTTTTTAAAGATCTACTTAAATTTTTATGCTTCCATTTAAAATTGTAAAGAGAAAACACAATATTAAAAAAATATTAAACAGCGCCCTCTAGCATTTATGTTATTAATCAGATTGCTTCAAATTTACAATTTTTCTATTGTTTAACAAAAGCTCTGTCAAACAACATCAAGTTTATTAAAATCGGTCAAGCAGAACCTGAATTAAAGGCGTTTTTTCGTAACAAGATTCCTACTCTCCCCCACCCCTTATTTGAAGAGATAGACTAAAACTTGTCAAATAAAAAATATGCAGAATTTGTCGAGGAATCCGATTATAATATTTAATATGCCCCTTAACTGAGTAAATTTTGAAAAATTTTGCTTTTTAAAATTTTGACTGTCAAATACGCCCTCTAGTGGTGGACCTATAATTCTGAAAATAATTTCCAGGCGTTTATCGAGGCCACTTTTGTTATAAAATTTTTTTTCCGAAACCTGTGCTATAATCCATTCCTGAGATATGGCCGACGGCCGTTCTTAGTTGGTCACCTGGTACATACAATTTAAGTAAAAAATCTATTGAAATCAGTAATCCTCGAATAATTAAGAAAATTACAACCAGCCTTTAAGTGATTGACAGGTCATTAAGATAAACTTATACCTACAACTACTGAAATTAAATGAAATTATAAACTCATCTGAATCATTCAAAACCGCATTTTTTCAATTTTATTAATATAATTTTTTATGGTTCACTCAAAACCACAATTTTTCAATTTTACTAAAATAAAAAAGGCAAAATCCCAAAAATTTCTTTGAAAAGGCAAAAACCGCCAAAAACATCAAAAAAGGCAAAGTAAAAATTTCATTTTTGGAGTTGTCATGTCTTAAAACTTATAGAAACTCAACTTTGCCTTTAACATCTTCATTAATTCAAAAAAGGCATTTGCCTAACTATTCGCTCCCTAGTTATCAATAGGTTTAAATTTATGTAAAAAAAATCAATACAAGATAGGGTTAGAAACCCAAAAGAAAAGTATTTTAATTGTTCTCATGTCATTCTCATTAAGGTAACTAGAACTTGCACTAACCACCAATGATAAAGAAGTACTTATTGTTAGTTCTAATCACATTGTAGGCTAATAAACAAAATTTAGCATACTTTGTAAAATCTAAATCTAAAAGAAAGAATTAAACAGCGCTTCCAAATGGAAGCACAAGGTGCATACCTAAGCGTATTGTATTGATAATATATATATATATATATATATATATATATATATATATATATATATATATATATATATATTGATGAGAAAAAGTGATTTTCCATATTATGTTATTATCTGAAAAACTTACAAAAAATAATTAAATTTAAATAACTATAGATATGCTCAAGTACAAACATAATATATAGATTTTTATTGTAAAAAGTCAATTGAATAATTAAGAATTGATAATAGAATTACTATTTTATGTGGAACAGTCAATATTATATATATCTTAATAATAAAATAAATATATTTATAATAATTATATGGAATTTTTTTAAAACACTGTGTATGTACTTCTGAGTGATTTATAAAGTTTTAGTAATTGTATTTTGACTAGAAGTAAATGCTTTATTCGGTGAGTCTTGATCACTGGCCGACCATGATAAAACTTGACTACCCTAAAAAAAATTTTTAGTTAATAAGCAAATAAGTAAAAAAAATATTTCAAATTATGAAAAGTTAATGCACATATAAAATGTGAATTTTAGAAATGGTGTTAATGTGATATCGAAAGCGTTTTGTTTGCCAAATACATACGTTAGCAACCATTATTTTGTAAAATGTGGAAGAATAGATTTTAGTTTAGTCTTCTTCAGCTTACAGACATTTCTAAGATTTCACAAAAAAAGTTACATTCATTTTTAATAATATTAAAATTGTTTACCTTTTCCGAAGACTCGTTTAAAAATGGATTACGTGAAACAACCAATTCGATTCTGTCTCCAGCTGAAGCAATCAAAGGCACAGTCAAACAACAATCAAAATCTTGAGTTTTTGTATCATTTACCTGTAATAAAACAGTAAATATCATGAAATGTGATTTTTTAAATCTACACACTTACTTGCAGTATTCTGTCATACGGCCTCAATAATCCAACAATATCAGCGGGTCCTCCCTTGCGAATTCTATTTATGTAAACGCCTTTTTCATATAAGCCATCACTGAGACTAAAACCATAATCGTCGTAAATTGAATCTTTAAATAACGTTACGTGATGAATTTCGTGGCCCAATATACTTTCATTACTAAACGTTCCGGGAAGTCGATCTAAAAATGTGCTTTTCGATTGACCGTAGATATTTGGTTCGTATTTCATTGAATTCATAAAACCATAATTTGGTAATGGTAATGGACTTGGACAAAACGTATCCTCTGCATCCGAATAATATTGCAATTGTGAATCGTGTTTTTGCCGATTCGTGTATATTTCTTTGTTATCGTGGTCTTGAAAAGATAAAGGATCGCTTAAAACACTTTCTGTGTCCTTTGGATCTGCCGATTCTAAAAATAAATACAGTTAACATAAACACAATAGTGTAAAGAAATTATTACATTCTACATTAATTAAATGTTTAGTTTAGTATGACGAAAATGTGGCAAATTTTATAGTGCAGTTTTATAAGTTGGTTTTATTTTTACGGCTCTTGAAATTAAATATTCAACGTGTGAGCTTAAAAGCGCCGGGAGAAACTGATAAAATTTTATTTAAGAAGTTTGAATTCTTTCTATCTGTCTATACGATAGCATATTGGAGTGTTTTAGTATTCTAAAATCCAAATCTTGAACTCATTATAACTCCTCCATAGTAGATCATTTAAAAAATATGTTCTGCTTGCTTTCTAAATTTACCATTAAAAGTTTTATTATTACTAACTTTTTAAACGAAAATTTATAACATTTCAATCTTTTTTTTATGAAGCAAACAAAATGAGATTAAAAACACGAACTGTGCATATAACATGAAAGAGGTGATAAGGAACGACGCGATTGATAAAATGTTATGCATTTTTGTGCCTTTGTTGTAAAATGGCGTATAATAGTAATGTATTGTCAAATACGGAGAGAGCATGAATTGTCCAGACGATATTATTTTCTACTAGAGACATCAAAACTTTAGTCCATACCATGAATTTAGCTGCTTAATATTACATATTTGACATTTTTAGTTTAATGCGTTAGGGAATTGAGCAGGGGCGCGCCAGGAGCATGCAGCGCCTGTGTCAAAATTTTTGATGGCGCCCCATTAATTAAAAACATTTGTATCAAAAACTAATATTATAAATATTTTGCATGCCTAGGTGATAAGAGTCCCAACAACTATAGGTTCGGACATTTTAATTTTAATTCTCTAGTAGCATTTTTAAGTAATACGACATGAATAAAAAATAATGAATAATTAATTTGAAATACTATAATTTTAGGCTTATCTTTACGACATTTAAATGCATTTAACGCATTGAAATAAAAACACACAAAGATTGAAATAGTCTGTGTAAACTTTTTATTTAAAATACAAAATTACAAACATAAGAAAACAGATAAACAACAATAAAAATGAAAATATAATATTTATAATATAAACATAATACATATTATACGGTAAATTAAATACAAACAATGTAAATAACTCATTAAATAAATTTTACTTTCCTAGCTTTTAGCAAAGAAAAGTTTGGATAATATCATGAATATTAAGTTTATCCAGTATGTCAGACTCAATTGAAATTATTGCGAGATCAGGGCCCTATTGCATGATGTTACTAATAATATGAGTAATATTTTACAAGTTACAAGTTAGAAAATTACAAGTACTAATAATTTGTGTTGCATGATAAATTTAACGTTCCTAATAATATTGGTACTCATATTATTAGTGATTCACACAAAACTACAAGTCAGCTGATCAATTTGTTTATGTTTGTAAATTGTAATGAAGCTTTGAGGTTATGTAAAGTAATTATAGTAGTCTAAATAGCATTAGTCACATTAACCCATTAACTACACGATCCCCAATTGGGATTGCATAATTTTACATGCTGGCAACAATGCAAAGAAAGTCATGCGGGTTTTCAAGGCCAGGTTCAATTATTGAGAGGTAAATACAAGTATTGTAGCAAGTTCCTTCAAATATTTGTTCTAAATAAGTGAAATATTAATTGATTTATAAAAAATTGAATGGTAAGTTGACATTTTAGTACATAATATTTTGAACTACGATATTAACCTTTTATGATTATACTAAAGATTTTCTGTGTAAATATTGTGAGGTTATAACGTTCTAAAACACATAACTTTATTAGTGAACTGACATTATTCACAAATACTGTAACTACACTCATAAAACTGTCGATACCCAAACGGGGATCATGGAACATTCAATGATTTTTAAGAAAATTGTATACACATAAATAAATGGTAATCAAATGATCTGTGTGATTGAGTTTAGTTTTAGATAATGGGTTCTAGAAAGTTTATAACACTAAGGAAGTGGAGGTCACATTAATGATCCTGAAAATGATGTTTATCTTGATAAAGACGACTATGATGAAAGTCCTATAGATATAGTCGAACTTCCTCCAGATCGTGTGGACGATATCACTGATTCCGAAGATATAGATGAAGATACATTAGAGGATACAGTGCCTGACGATATTCCAGGAAGTGTTGAAATTCATGGTTTACCATCTACATCAGCTAATATATATTCAAAAATTGCTAAAAAATTAAAAAATCAGCTGGTAGCACATCCGTAAAATGGGAACGAATTCGTGCAGAGTTTTCTATTTAGGTGGAACAAAAAGACAAAAATAAGGAAGTCTGTAATCTGCGAAAACAAAATTAATCGACCAAATCAAGGAAAATCTCCGGCAGAAATATTTGAAATGTTGTTTGATGATCTCGCAACTCATATTGTTAGACAAAGCGTTATATATGCAGCACAAAACAATAGACATGATTTTTCCTTTTCTGTAGAGTGCTTAAAAAAATTTTTAGGCATTCTCCTATTGACAGGATACCACTCATTATTACAAGAACATATGTACTGATCAGAACAAGAAGATCTAAATATACAAATTATACAAAGTCCGAAAATGTATGCCCAGAAATCGCTATTTGGAGATAAAAGGAATTTACACTTTAACGATAATTCTACAATCCCAGCAAATCAAGAAGACCGGGACAAGTTGCACAAAATTAGGCTAATTATAGATAAATTTAATAACCTCTGTATGAAGTTTGGTGAACAAATGATAAGATATTATGGAGACCATTATCTAAAACAATCTATTAGGGCAAACCTATACGCTACGGATTCAAACAATGGGCGATGTGCTGTACAGAGACAGGATTTTGCTACCATACCGAAGTGTATGAAGGAAAACAAAACAATACCCTGCCATAGAAAAGGTAACCCTTGGTTCGTCAGTAATATTGAGTAAAGTTGACAAAATCGAAAATTCATCAGAACATGTCTTTTATTTCGACAATTTTTTACCAGCTACGATCTAATGCAAATTTTGACGGGAAGAAAAATTTGTGCAACTGGTACAGTCCGAAGCTACAGAATGAAGCAATGTCCTTTGAAAATGACAGCGAAATGAAAAAGGAAGCCCGTGTTGCCTTTGATTATCGTTTCGACAAAGATAATGGAATATTTGCCATTGTATTGAAGGACAACAGTATCGTAAGGCTTTTCCCAACGATGCTGAGGTGATTCCGTTAGCTCCCGTAAACAGATGGTCTCGAACAGAAAAGAGATGTATCAATTCCACAACCCGACCTTATAATGAATTATAATAAATTTAAGGAGGCGTGGATAAATTAGACTGGAATGTCCAGAAGTATAGAATAAAAATAAGAGCCAAACGGTGGTATTTTCCCATATTTACAAATATTGTTGACATGGCAGTTGTGAATGCGCATGCTTTGCACTCCTTTGTTGGCTTACCGAAGAGTCATTGTAATAAGTTATTTGAGTATATCATCAATGTCTGATACAAAGAGAGCTGGCAGGCCTTCCTATAACATAAAAGCTGAAAAGCGTGTGCCACAAGATGTAATAGAATATCCAGTGGGCCATTATCTTGAACGAACAAATGAAGGGATGCAGAGAAAGTGGGCAGTTTGCAAGACGAATGTCAGAAAACAATGTTCCAAGTGTAATGTTGGACTTCATGTTGAGTGTATGATTCAGTGGCATTCAAAATAACTCATTTTACTTTCTTATTTTTTCAGCCTTTAGTACCTAACACACGCAAACCGCCATGATCCCCAAATGGGGACTTGCTACAAAACTTAAAAAACACGATACTTGTAAAATATTTTTCAAAATTTAGTTAAATTGTTTGTTTATACTATATTTTCCACACAAAATGTAATTTAACATGAAAATAAAAATTTGGCAGTTAATGGGTTAAGGTACTTTAAAAATTATAATTATTATTAGTTATTATGTCTACTCATGTGAAAATACCTAAAAGAGCTGAGCAGAGGAAGTTGAAATTATGTATTTTAAATAAAATATTAGAAAACAAACGAGTGTTATTTGGTCCATTTTCCTCCACCTAACTAAGGAAACGAGAAGTAGAGCATGGATAAAAGTTGTCGAGTATGCGAAGTCCATTGGAGTTATGAAAATGAAACAGATTGGACATACATTCGAGATGTATGGTGGTCAAATGTGCGAAAACAGCAATTGTAAGTGTTTCATGAACAAATGTTTTTATATTTAGTATGAAATTACCTAATTACCAATAAAATATTAATTTTTATTTAATTGAAAACTGTTAAGTAACAAATTTAACTTAATTACAGGAAAAAAAGACATGCCCGAGGAGCAGTGCTATACTATATTCAATTTATTTTTGTTTCAGTTAGTCATCTACTTAAAGCATGAGTTGCTGCTTCCATCAGTGGTTTACATAATAAAAAACTTGCACTAACCGTTGAGCTCATGCAAAAAGAAATCAGACTCAAGGAGCTGGACATTCAAAATAAGGAGAGGGAAATTTACCTAACTAATTTGAAAATATTAAAACATGAACTAGAATTAGGGATGCCTACATCAAAATTCACAGAACATTTAAAACCTCATGTGAACTATTATGTTATTGAAAATAACTCCCCCTCTAACGATGAATAGATTTATAGTACTTAGTTTTAAGCATTGTATGTCTCAACATGTTTGTTTTTTGAAAATATTACACATTTTCAAAGGTTAAATAAGTTTATTTAATGAGTATTTCATTCAATGAACAATGAAGGTTAACAAAGGTGTGAGATATAAATATTTAATTATGTGAAATAGGATTAATAGTTCTATGTTCAGTCCATACAGCTATCCATAAATGAATGATGGAATAAATTTATGAAAATGATATTTCTACGAATTGAACAATAAAAAATAAAACTAATATCACACTTTCACCTACATCATACCATGTATGATTTGTTGTTGTCTTTGTTGTGCAGCATTTTGTGGGCGCTCTCCATATATTACGTCATCTGCCAGTGGTTCTTCATAAGGAATGGCTTGATTTATCACTGGAGGGGCGTCTTCATTTTGCCTTGCGATGTTGCAAAGGACGGTACAGCATTTCACAATATTAGCTGCAAAAACAGGCTCCACCCTCAAATGATTTAAACAGGGAAACTTTTCCTTCAGAATGTCTAGAGCACACTCCACAAGCTGTCGGGTTGCTTTCAGGCGTCGGTTGTATCTTCTCTCTCCATCACTATTTGGATCGTTATGCAGTGGTGTCATGAGCCATACTTTGAGGAGATAGCCAGAGTCACCAAGAAGAACACCATTTGGGAATAGATTTCCACCTTCCATTCTTCTATGAAGGTTACTATTTCTAAGGACCCTGGCGTCATGTACACTGCCTGGATAATTGGAACTGACAAATTGGTACCTTGATCCACAAACAAACATGCAGTTTAGTGAATGCTTTCCTTTTCTGTCAACAAATAGCTCTTCATTTACTGTAGGTGCATCTATTGGAATAAGGCTTCCATCAATAATGCCATCACACTAGGGAAGTTGGCTATTTGATAAAATCTGTCAACTTCATCATCTATGTTTTCAGGCCATGACACTGTCTGCTGAAAAAGCCTTCTGTTTACAACATTGACAACCCTTCGGATTGTACGTGCAACAGTAGATTTGTGTACACCATGGCTCAAAGCGATAAAGTGATATTGGCACCCTGTTCCTAGCCAATGCAGAGTCAAGCATAGCTGTTGTTGGGGAGTAAGGGCGCCTCCTTTGTTATGGAAAGCTAGATCATAATCTATAGTTTGAATGATACCTTCTGCTGCAGCAGGAGCCATGCGAAACATTTCATAAAAATCAGCATCATATTGAAAATCAAAATTAATTCTTGGTTTGTATACCTTCCTACGTCTGACATTTTCAACAACAATATCTTCTTCATCAGAAGAAATGAGCGCATTAAATAACATTGTCACTGTAAACAAAAATTATTACTTGTACTTTGAAATTAGTACCTCTTCCAACTTGTAGAAAAATCTATTAGTTGTAACTTGTAATTATCTTTTCTCTGGTTATGATGCAACAAAACACTAATATTATTCACTAATTACTTGTAAAATTTACTTGTACTTTTATACTTGTATTTTGAACTAGTAGAATTAACATGCAACAAAAATATACAAGTTACATGTGATTTTACTAATATTATTAGCTTGTACTTTGTCATGCAATAGGGCCCTGATAATCTATTTTGCGGCATAGTGGAGCGTAAATAACTATGATTTTTAATTTCGAAAAAGGCTGCTCCGCGGACGCAACTGACACAGGTAATGATAAAAGAATACGGAGTGCTACAGTAAAATTTGGAAAAACTCCTACTAAATCATTTGAATAAATATACTGAATTATTTGGGATATATCTTTTTTTGAATTCGTAATAAATACTTGACATTGTAAAATTTCTTCACGTAAATCATCTGCGTCAATATCGGACTGATTTTCATGAGTTAATTTCGCTTGTAATTTTTGCAGTAAGATAATAGGTATTCTTTATTTTGTAAATTAATTATCTAATGAATATAAAATTGGAATGAATCCATATGTTCTTTTAATAAAGAAAATCTGTGTTGTAACTAAATTAAAGTTTGATCTATTATACAGAAATAAAATTTACTTTGAATGAATTTTCAGGATTTACTATAGGTTGATCTCCATGTTCATAATCAAATTGAGTAGATTTTTACGTCGTCTTAATGGCCTCGCACTACGAAATTCAGTTTCTATGTCAAACTTTTCTGCAATTAATTTGGAACTTTCAACAATTTCTGCAAAACTAGCATCAGATCGATAATTAGTCAAAAATATATTTAGTTTGTTTAATGCATCCAAAGCAAGTTGCAAATTTGTAATTTGAGACTGAAGCATTTTACTCACAAAATTTACTTGATTTAAAATATCATACCACACTTTAACGGAGCAAATAAATGTAAATGTAGAAATTTTTTCTCCCAGACATTTTGCTTAGTATTTAGATTGTTCGTCGACTCTTGTGTGGTCATTACAAATTTCAAATAATGCATCAAAAACTTCTGGTAAATATTTATAGAGAGGCTTTATGGCATCAATTCTACTTGACCTGCGTGTTTCGGATAAGGGCTTTAAAGTTAAATTAGTAACATGCTTGATTAAGATATTCCATCGATTAGTAGACGCTGAGAAAAATTTGTATAATTCTTGTATTATATTAAAAAAATTATTGTTTCACGGTTGATATTAGCGGCATCATTTACAATTAGATTCAGGCT
Organism: Vesta saturnalis; assembly: GCA_036346205.1. NCBI lineage: Eukaryota > Metazoa > Arthropoda > Insecta > Coleoptera > Lampyridae > Vesta > Vesta saturnalis. The sequence goes on from JARFJB010001798.1 coordinate 1,708,153, forward strand.
GTGATTCGCACAAGGAACATAAAAAGCTCGCGGGTTCAAATCTAAAATTCTTTTTTGTAGGCCACTATTTTTGCCACGTATGTTAGAGCCATTATCATAGCCTTGGCCTCTTATATTATTTATGTCTAAATTTAATGTTTTTAATAGATCAATAAGAAATGTTGTTAATCCAGCACCTGTAACATCTAAAATTGGATAAAATGCTAAAAAATGTTCATGTATTTCAGTCGATCCTAATGCTAAATTGAAATGAAAGAATCGAATTATTACACTTATTTGCTCAATATGAGAAACATCCGAGTGCAATCTAATATTATTGAAAATATTTATTTTGTCGACATAAATTTATAATATGATTTTTAATATTAAAAGCCATTAAGGAAAGTATTTCATTTTGGATTTTCTCTCCTAGATATGTTGGCATTTTGTGAAATTCAGAATCGCTATTTATAGGTCGTGTGTGTTCCGATATAATAGGATCAAACTTTTCTAGTATTTCAATACATTTTAAAAATTACCATTGTTCCGATTGTAAAGATTATTGCTTTTGCCTCGAAGTGCTAAATTGTGTTTACATAAAATTGAATTACATAAATTATTCGCTTTATTACTTCATACCATCGTTTACTTTCAATGTCTAATATTGTTTGCTGTAAATAATCAACAGTAGTTTTAGTTTTGAACGATAGAAGCAACTCTGTCCATTTTTGTAGTTAGTAAAGTGAGTGGAAGTTTTTTCATGGCGGTTCAGGTACATTGCTATATGATGCCAGTCATTAAATCCCTGAATAAATCTATTTTGCTGAGAAGGTTCGAAAAGTTTACAACAAAAGCAATAAACATTATTTTTCGTAATTGAGTAAATCAACCAAGTTCTATTACATTCTTCACCATTTTTAAGTTTCTCTTATAGTAACTTTCAGCAAATTTTCGACCCAACAAATCGCGCGGAATATTACAGTTTTTATTTCTTTAGGACCCGTTTTTCTAATAGCTTGCCTAGATATGTGAGATATTGGTCCGGCGAAAGCCCTGGGCCATCAAATGCACATTTATTTATTGTATCTGTACCTGTCTCTTCAGTATAGTCCCCAGATCCAAAAACAGGGTAATTTCTTCAACGATTTGATTATCTTCACTGGAGTTGGTCCTGGCTGACTTTGTATTTTGAATTCATCTACACTGCAACGGGTACTGATTCCTGAATTGAATCTGGCGGATAATCTTGGTCAGTTCTGGTCGTTTGTTTCGTAAAATACTGTGTTAATCTTGAAGCGTTTTTCTCTTGTTCTTCTTGGCGTCTTTTTTATTAATTAAATTTTGATGCCCGGAGAGTTTCTTTTTCTTTCTTTCTTGAGACATATAAATAAAATATTCAATAAATTATAAATGTAATTAAAAATTTTCGAATAATTTCGCTTTTATTACTTTTTTCTAGATTTTGCAAACATGATCGCTACCCTATTGGGAAATGCGTATTGTTATGTATGTATGTTTATTTTAAATGCAAAATAGCTTACCTTTAATCTTTAATGTTCTTGATATTCTTAAATTCACATTCACTCACAAATATTTTAAAAATACAAGGTACATAAATTCTACACTAGCGCAGTACTGCTTGCTGAAGGAGAATGAAGCAAATAATATGTTTGTTCAATCATAGGCGATTTCAAGTAATGCATGTTTTAACAAGACTAAACGAGTTAGAGCGATTGCGCTTCATTTTGTAAATTCGTACGTGGACAAATTTCGCCGCCGCATCGCCCGCGCGCTCCCGCCCCCGCGGCTATATATCCATCGGCGATTTAATATGAAGAGTCCACTGTATACATGATATTAACACGACTATACGAACTATTCATGTTAGAACAAGAATAATTACTGAGATCATAAATAAGTTATAATAAAATAAGGCGATATTGAATTATTTTAATCGCAACCTATAACGAATTTTGAATTTATATACATTTTTAAGGCGCATTGGGCGCCTTTGGCCTCCGGCCGCCTGTGTTCGCTGACACATTCGACACGTGGACGGCGCGCCCCTGGAATTGAGAGAGCTATTTTTGGTGTTTTGCATTATTATTCGTTTATTTTCTTTATTATTATAGTTTAATTAGTCTTTTTTAAGACTCGTTGTTTACAAAAACGTTTTAAACAAGTCGATGGTTAAGCGGCAAAGTGGCCTAAGCCACATAACTATAAATGTACACCAAACAAGAAAAACGTTTTTAAATATTGTTGTTTGATATTGCTTGAATTTTTCGTACACAATAGAAGATTATATATATATATATATATATATATATATATATATATATATATATATATATATAAATAAATATTTTCAAATATTTAACGAAAATATGAAAATGAGGGTTAGGTCTTTTTTTCTGACTTTTTTTATCTCGTAGATTTACACAATGTGGCTGCCAATCTGCTGTATGCTTAATAGGGGATTTCTATCAATAGGTAGGTAGATTAATGCTAGAATAAAAATGTTTTAAGAAATTTTATTTAAAGAAGTTCATAAAAAACTTTAATCTTAAATCTAACTTAACTGAAAACCAAAAATAAATGTATTTAATAGAACATTAACTTCAAAAACAAAACAAAGTATTTTCTGTTAAACTACTTAAACGCTACAATACAGTAAATAATTAAAATAAGTCTGGATCACTCTGCAATCTTATCATCTTCGTTGTCCGTTTCAGACAATTTTAAATTTACCGAATCACTAGGTAACAGTGATTGGTACTCGTTTTGGTATTTTTCATCTATTATATTTTTCCTACACATTTCCATAATACTATTGTATTTTTTTATAGGTATATTCTGGGGACCACTATAAAGGGAAATAGGTTCGAAATTCCTAGATGCTCTAATATTTTCCAAACGAATAAATTTATATGAAACATCTTTCAGCGAATATTTATATTGTACTTCACTTGAACCTTTCAAAAACTTCATTTTTCTTATGTCGAAATACCTGATAAGTTTTCCATCAGTATCTTTTTTAAGTTTGCCAGGCCAAACTTTGTTTTGAACTGCTTTAAAGTCAATGAAGTCGTTATAGTTCAACGTAATAACTTCATAAGGCCTTGGCTGGACCCTTGCATTTCTCAAAACCGTAGGCCACTCACTTGGTGCCCAGACCAACATTTTTTTTGTGTAATTTTCAATAGTGGCATGCATACTGTCTACTTGTATGTAAGTATGACCTGGTACCAAGAATGTAATGGTAATGGTGCTAACTTTTTTTGATCGCTTATTCAAAAAATAATTGACATTATAGAACGATTTTTGTTTTGGCTCGTGCATGAATCACAATACAAGGAAACTTCATTGAAATTATTGATATTATCAAGCTTGATGAGGTATTTAAATAGTACAGATGATACTTCATTGGAACCACGTTTTCCATCTGATTCTCCCCAGATGAAACAGTGACCATTTTGGGTCCCAGCTTCATATACAGTTTCATTATAAACTGCGCATTATAATATGCGCATTACAAGTTCACCATGAGGATAGCATGTCAAAACTCGAACAGATAAAACCATCGATGTTTGACCGCTTCTGATCTTTTAAATATTGCTTTTTAGCTAGTTCTTTTTCTTCAATGTGCATGCCATATTTAATTTTTTGTTCCTCTGTCGATGCTTCCTTTTTATAACCAATACAAATATTGCACTTGTCTTTGCGAGGTACATGAAAACCAATATTAAATGCTTTAGTAAATATTTTTCTACATATAAATTTTCCTATTACCGAATATTGGTTTTCTCCTGCCCATAACTTGTAGATTCGATAAAGTGTGCTGATATTTTTAAACTCGGATGGCAAGTATCTTCGGGTACTGCTGCCACGACAGTAATGCGATGGTATGGCTGGGAGCATTTTAATATAATTTATTACTTGATCATAACAGTCTGTACCAGTTTTATTTTTAGGAATTGTGTTTTTTCCCCGCATGTCTCTCTTTGGAGTTCCTAAAGCGGTCTTATTTACACAAGAATTTCTTAAGCGTTTTTCTGAAATATTTAATGTAGCCAAAAGAAACTGTCTGCAAACTTGAATTTTTTTATCATTCCATGGGAGAGTAAAAATTTTAGTGATCGATCTTCTGCTATTTGCATTTTTTGTGTATATATTTTTTTTGGCAACCATACACACACACACGACAAAATAAACGAATTTTGCTCTTGAGTGTTGCCCAATTAGCAGAATATGCGAAAGATTTCATATCTCAGCTCTTCTGTGATTTCTTTCCCGCAATTATTTAGACATGATTTGCAAGGATTTCCTTGAAGAGATTTAGCGCTAACAATTTTACCTTTTGAATTCTTATATTCTTTGCCTTCGGCCCTAAGTATCCTTGCAATTTTCCTTTTGTTGTCACGTTTTTTTCTTCTCATGCCCTTTTCCCCCACTCTGTCATCATCATCATCATTTAATTGTTCCACAACTGGTTGAAAGACTTCCTCTGCCTCACTTTTCCTTCTATCCCTCTCTTTAATATGTTCATCTGAAGTCTGCTCTGTCTCCTATTTCTGTACATGTTTTAGCAAAAGTCTCTCTATGGTTTTGGCTTCTTGTTTTAACTTTGTTAACCGCAGTAGTTACTTTTTTTTGCTTGGATGTAGAACTTTTTGAAGTGTACTCAATTGTGTGTTTAATTTTGCTACATTTTTTCTGTTTTTTATCGACTGGTACATACTCCTCCCCACTTTCTTCACTATAATTCTGAACCTTACCTTCCGGTACATCACTGTCTGCACTTGATTCAGAGTAATTGTCTACATGTTTTTCTCCTCTGGGAAAATTTTAATATTGTTGTTTTTGAAAGTCCTTTTTATTAAAATTTCTTTGAATTCCTCATTGTCAATATCCGATGCACTCCGTGACAACATGGTAGGTTCAATTTCCTTAGTAGTTTGTTCTGTTGAAATATCAAGCATACAATCTGCATAATGTAAAAGATCAGCATCACCGGAGATTTCCAATTCATCCGTATTTTGAACTTTTGGCATAATATTGCATTTAGCCATGTCAAGGATTCTCTGCGTCCTACTTTTTATATTTTTGTCCATTCTGAAAATAGATAAATACCTAACATAACTAATACGGATGCGCTACCAAATCAGCAGGAAGTAAGCCACATTTTAAAAAAGCAGTTTCAAGTAACGGACCTAACCCTCATGAGGTATGTTTGAATAGCCCTAACCCTCAGTTGCACTAAGTAAAAAAGGCCTAAGCCACATAACCTCAAAGTAATTTCTATTTTGAGAGAAACTATACCGATAAATCACATGTTACCTGCAGTAATACTAATTAGTTCTACACAAATAATGATTTAAAACAGTAGTACGTACCTTTTTATTTGATTCTGCACAAATAGTTCACATAAACAAGTAAGCTTTAAATACACACCAGAAAACCGTTACACATTCAAATGGATGTAACAATTCGTTTACACACGGCTTGACATAACATGGTTTCCTACTCTTAAAATTGTGTTTAACACGTATGCGCAAATATTTTAGTCTTTGTTAAACTTGCTGTGGCTTAGGGCTTTATGAATTATATGGACAATATAACATTGTTTGGTTATGCCTCTTTTTCCTAAAAACTTTCCAGCCACAGCTAATTTTTCTAAAATAATTTTGTACTGCTTGTGGCTTAGGTAAATTAATTTACGAATTTCACCGTTATAAGCCGATAATGCGACTTAGGTCCTTTTTCTATACGTTCCTACTTTGTTGATGGTGTGAATTGTGTAAATAAGTTCATTTTGCAAAAATTGTGGCTTAGGCCATTTTGCTGCCTTACTATCGAAGTAAGTACAGCATAAACAAAAAATAACCCTTTAACCTAAATGTAAACTATTTAGATTAAACAATGCTTACTCTCTGCAAGGAAACCAATTTATTTTGGAAACTTATTTTCGAAATGGGCAGCAGAATGAAAATGATGAATGGATTTATTCGGTTACTTAGTGTGTATAGGAAGCAATGGATCATTTCCCTAATAATGAATTTGATTACAACTTAAGCAGACATATTCGCAGACTTATTCAACATTTTCGAACTACAGGCAGTGTTGACAAAGGTAAATCATCTGGACGTAGATCTGTTATAACTAGAAATGTTGTGGATGATATACATGTGCGCATAGATCGTAGTCCTAAAACTTTTTAGGGTAATTATCGCAACAAACAGGTACATACTTTCAATTATTATTTTTACTAGGGCAATAATTAATTATTTTATGTATGTTAGGTTTACGTTATGGAACTTGTTGAAAAGCACTTACATTATCGTCTATACAAAGTAACTGTAAAGCATGAATTACCTCCTCCTGATTACGAGACACACATGAACTACTGCCAGTGGTTTAATACAAGTTGAGGAATGACGAAATGCTAGCGTGGTTTTATCTAATTGGTTAGATAAATTCACAAAATTATAGGGTTTGGTCGAATGAGGCTCCTGGTGAATTTGACAAGCTCCATTACATCCTATAAAAATTGGTGTTTATGTAGCACATCGAGAAGACGTATAGTTGGTCCAGTATTTTTTAATGAAACTGTTACAGCTGAACGTTACATATTATTACAATAATACTACATATTATAATAATAAATCAACGCCACGATGATGAAATAGCACGAGGGTATTATCAGCATAATAATGCAACTGCTCATACTGCAGCACGAACTGGTGCATATTTAGAGAAGATCTATGATGACAGAATTGTTAGTAGAGGCTTATGGCTCCCACAATTTCCCGACCTAACGCCACTTGAATACTTTTTATTTGCGCATATAATTTAGAACTAAAACGCCAGTTTCCCAAATTGAAAAACTTTTAATCCATTATACTGTAACTGTTAAATTAACGTAAATTTGATTATAATGCAACCTAAAATTGTAAGATAATTACTAACCCATTACAAATTATTATTGTTATTATATCGCCTTTATTTATTTGTATCTTGTACAACAAATTAAAGAAAACAACATTAATTTACTAATAAACATAAAAACAACTTTAAATTATGTAGGTCTTTTAATTGGCCAACTTCAGAATGATGTTAAAGTAACTGGAAGTAAAGTTTGATTTCATAGGCAGTGTAGATTAATTTTCTCTGGACATTAATTAATGCTCTCACGGTATATTTGGTTGTTCAATTGAAACCCATCTTCGGTCAAATTAGCCTTGGAAAAAATTGAATCACCCAATTGACGTTTTGTAACGTCAGTAATATTAGTAACTGTCACACAAATCAGTCTGTTTTATTTATATTTCATAGTCATTTTAAATATTGAAGTGGCATTTGTTATAAAAAATCCGTCCAAGTTTGATCAACGCCAGGTCATTAAATTTTTGTGTGCTGAGAGTTTGCAACCAACGCAAAGCCATTTCCGATTACAGACAGTTTATGGAAGAAGCATCCAACTATAATGGAATCGCTCCGAAAATTTACAAAGGGTAAAGAGGGAACAAAAGATGAGCCGCGACCAGGTATATTGTGTACTGCATCAACACCAATATAGCGCGTGTTGATTAGAGAGAATGATCGATCATGTTCATGTGTGAACATGGTCACACAAGGAAACGATCACCCGAACCAGAACCATCCATACCAACATCATGCACAGCAGCACCATCCAACACCGAGAAAGAGAAAGAAGGGAAAGTGAAAGCAGGGAAAACAGTGAAAGCAGTGAAAGTACACAACACCAAATATAAACAGGAGACAGGACAGCAGGACCTCAGTTCGATTCGAGTAACACGGAGCCGAACAAATCAGTTGGAGAAGGAGAAAACTTGAAAATGGCAAATGAGACTTTGTCGAAACGTCGTTTTTGTACTGACAGGAGTCAGAAACATCACCAGCAGACGCGAGACAACGCCCGGATAAACAACAGTGTTTCATACTACACTCGCGGAAACCTAAAATCAACCATATATATATATATATATATATATATATATATATAACGGTTCAGCGAGGAATGGGATAGTGCAATATCTCGAGCGGATGAAGATTTTAAATTATGAAAATATTTTTGTAAATATCTTTCAAGGGCGCACATTTGTTGGCACAAAGGTTTGAATCAAGGCCCATCACCGCCAGGTGGCGCTATCTCACTTCAATTTTTTAAATGCAGTGCCCTATTTTTTATCTCATTTTTGGTTTCTATGACATATTTGTGATAACTTTTATTAAAACTCCTACCAACCTATCTTTTGTAGTTTCTGAGAAAAAAATAATCCTTGGAATTTTAGCACAAAAAGGTAATTTCAGGAAGCGCTCATAACATTTGAGTGATACAGACAAAATAGCAAATTTTATACCAAATGAAAGATAAAAGATTGTTCTTCCACAAAAATAATGCAGATAACGCCGAAATAATGCGATACGCTGTACACTAAATTGTAAGGGGGACCAACTTATCACAGTCGTTGATTAAGAATCATGTGAAACATTTATCATACCATGAAAACAAACGCGTAATGAAGTGTCTGTCAAGTTTCTGCCAGTTTACAGTTTCAGTTTTGAAAATCGTCTGTGCATCTTCAAATTCCATAATTATGTTTACGTTTTCTAACGAAGAATATTTTGATATGGTGATAATTTATGGTGAATGTAGAAAAAATGCAAGGGCTGTACAAGTATTGTATGCTGCCAGGTTTCCCGATCGACGCCATCCCGGAAAAATACATTTGTTCGTGTAGTAAATATTTTGAGGGGAACCGGTCATTTTCATCAATTATTTTTTTTCTCAGAAACTACAAAAGATAGGTTGGTAGGAGTCTTAATAAAAGTCATCACAAATATGTCATAGAATCCAAAAATGAAATAAAAAACAGGCCATTGCGTTTAAAAAATTGAAGTGAGATGGCGCCACCTGGCGGTGATGGGCGTTGATTCAAAACCTTGTGCCAACAAATGTGCGCCCTTGGAAGATATTTACAAAAATATTTTCATAATTTAAAAATCTTCATCCGCTCTCGAGATATTGCACTGTCCCATTCCTCGATGAACACAATATATATATATATATATATATATATATATATATATATATATATATATATATATATATATATATATATATATATATATATTTAGATTATAAACTGCGAAGGAAGAGCTTCAGTACAGCCGAGCGTTGGTTAACTGATCGAGAGCGAAGTTCGGGATCAGTTAAAACGCGAGGCAGTAATGAAGCTTAGCTGGAAGGCTTATGTACTATTATTCTTCCAATGTTAAAAATAATAATTTACTATGTAACTGATGTAACAAAGATAAGGAAAAGTAAGCTGATCGTGAAAATAAATAGGTACATAAAATTATAACTATCAAATTACAAAAAAGTCGGTTTTGTCAAAAAATACTCAAAAAAACTCCTAACTCCAAATAAGTCAGGAGTTAATTTTTAAATATGTTGTACGTCCGTTGATTAATAAAGAATATCAAATAACAACATATAATTTAATTAATTGTAATGATAAGGTTCATGATAATTATGCAACCCTCAGGTATGTAGTAATTTTCGATAATTATTTCCTGCGACCATCTACGAAAGTGATTCATATCGCACAATTAACCGTACAGAGTGATAACATTTACTGCACGCTAGTGCGTTTCACTTTCTCATTGTACCTAATACGAAAGTAAAAAATACGCGAGCCTTATACTTTCGCATTGCTTTTCTATATTTTACCATAGCAACCTCCCATTGTCATCGGCCTGATAGGGAGTTCTGTCGAGAGCAAAGTCGCCACGCATACTGCTATTATATAACTTTTATGACAAGTTTAAATATTCAGGTAATCATCTTTAAATTCATAATAATTACGAACTACACGATTTGTTAGGGCATGATTATGATTCCTTAATAAAATACTGACGCCCTCGTGTGAAAATTCCCGGTTAAGCAGTATCTACCACTTTCGTGGCTCGTTATGTAATATACTATTCCCGGCTAGTTTTGCGAATAAATATTGTTAAACCGCCTTGAAAATTACAAATCTTCTAACGAACGGAGGCTAAGAATGAAAAATGTCATAATAAAAATAGAAACTGTAGAGTAAAAGTAAAATTATTCATAGCTAAAAATTTAATAACCACTAAAATATCTACTTAAATCATAATAAATTCAAGACGTGACCTTTTCAGGACTGTAATCGGCATTATACATTGAAAACATATTATGTTAATTATAACTATACATGTTACATTGGTTAGTGGATTAGTTGGTTGATTGTTTGGAAAGTTGGATAGGTGTGTGCCTACGTGCATACGTGCGTGTCTGAGCGTGAGTGCGTGCGTGGATACGCGTGTGTATGTATGTTAGTATTCACATTGCTCTGGAACAACTTAACTGTACGTACTCGAAGTTACTTAAACTTGATTTAATTTCCCCTGGAGCCGATAAGAGTTTGGGAGAAAACACCACATAAAAGAGATCAAAAAAATTATACTGATTAAGTTCTATACAATTTTTAATGCGATGCGTTGTTAGTTCAAGTGTATTTTATATCTGAATAAGGATCAAACTTAGACATAACTTTCTTTGTAAACTTTCTTAATATAAATTCAAATAAGCCGTAAATGTTAATTAAATACATTCCCTAACAATTACAGTAGACTTATATTTGCGTTTTCAGACATATTTAATTTTTTAAATTTATTATCACTTATTGAGGACGGTAACTGTAATTGTTATAAAAACGTTTAAATTGGTGCATTTCCCGTAACGGAAGGTCGCGAGTGTGTTTGACTTAGGTTATTGTCTTCATTGTGATATTAATAACACGATAAGAATAATTTAAAAACCAAAATTCTGTTGTTTTTTTAAAACAATTTGTTACTTATTGGAGTTTTACTGCGGCGTTTCGGCTAGCTGAAAGCGTTCTTTTGGATGCCTAAGTTCATTAGAATGTTGCTTCACCTATTCTTGGCGTATGTACGGGTATTTACGTCCGAATTGAATAATTATTGATTATTTTCTTTGCAAAACAGTTGCTAATCACAATTACAAGAATTTTCAAACACCGCACAAAGTTAGCCGTGAAAACGAAATAGGAAAGTTGACAAATTTTTTTCTTAATATAATTCATATGACAAGATAATGAGCTAAAAATTATATACGAAAATTTTGTCTTTATGTATGTAGAACTATATTCTACATACATGAAGACAAAATTTACGTCGATTGGGGCTTGAATTTCGATGGCGCGGTGTATATATGTATATGTATATGATTGACGTGTGGGCAATGTTTTTCCCAATCTGATTGGCTTATTTCGGCAAATGCTGTTCGCACTAAATTTTCTATTTGAAGGCCACTTTGATCAACGTTATGCATTGCCACCTTGTGTTTTGCCATACTCCATATCAATTCGATGGGATTTAAGTCGCAAGGATAGGGTGGTAAGTGTACTACAGTGTGGTCATGGTTCTTCAACAATTCGTCAACATAATATCGCTTAGCTTGATTCTGTGCCTTAACAAATGTTATTAATTCAACGTTATGCATTTCACTGGTAGTAGAAACCCCATTGCTTTCAAGCCAATCACGAATATATTGCTTGTGCAGTTTGGGTCGGGGGTTTATTGATTTGCACACTATGGTATGGCGCATTATCGACTATAACAATACCAGTAGGTGGTAAATTTGGAATTAATTGTTTTTCCACCTACTGCATAAAATTATGATGGTTCATATCATCATGGTAATCTCCCGATTTGCTTTTGGATTTAAATATTAACAATCCATTATTCACAAATCCGTAGGCACCACCTGCATGTACAATAATGTATCGTTGACCTGATCTATAGATTCGGTATACTCCAAGCTGGTCGTCAAATTGCCAACACTTGCTGACACCATATGAAGGATGGATATAGGCTTCATCCAAAAAAGTTACCGGTTTCTTGTTTTCCCCTAGAGAATTATTCTCTCGCAGCTTGCGTAAGTAGCGAGAACACCAATCAACGATATCGTAGCGTTCCATCAATAATTTTCTTTTATTGTGGCATTTTTTAGATTTAAATTTCACATTTAGTAATTGCTTTCCAAGCATATCTTCCCCATCAGCATAATTTACTTTGTTCTTCATTTTATCAACCAATACTTTGATTGTTGGAACTTTCTTGTCGACGGTATAAACTTCCTGAACTGTCCTTTTTAAAATGCCTAAGTCACAATCATCAAAAACTAATTTATTTGATCCTCCGCTTCATTTCTTTTTAGAAGGTGATTTTATTAACTGATTTTCAGATAACTGCTTTTCCTTTCTAATTCTCATTATAGTTGATAACGATTTTCCGACAGCAGCAGCAGCTAGTTCGCTGGCCTTCTCCAAAGGAAAACTCCATGCATCAGCAGCTTTCTGTCTATCAAAGAATTCAATCACATTACTATAATGTTTCGTGATTCGGAATAAATACTTTTCTTCGAATTAGGTTCTATATTTTTAAACTAAAAGACAATTTATTAAAAATAAGATGTTAGCTAAAATATTTATACATACCTATTTTTACAAATACAACTAGCAATATTGCTTTGAAAAAAGCAGATTTTACTAACGAGTAACGCAGGATAAGAAAGAAATTAACACGCAACTACAAACAATACTGTCAAGTATAAATTTTATTTGTGAATGTACTAAAATAAATATTTTTGCGTGATTGGTTAAAAATCTTGCCGTTTAAAATATTTCAAATAAAATACTTTTATATCACATATTTTCCGATCTTGTTTGCTTCGGTGCGCTGTAGTTGTTTGTAGATGTTGTTAATTATTGTTTGTGTTGTCATGTAAAAACTTGCTTATTATAATATCTATAAAATTACTGTATACTAATAATAAAAGTTTCTTTACAAAATATCTTTATTATTGTTATTAATATTTGGGAAATATCAAAATATTTTACATATGGAAGGGGAGAACGGGGGAATTCCGCGCAGTGGGTAAATACGCGCATTAAAATAATGAATAGTTTCTATTATGTTATGACAACACCGTACAAGCCCATCTCTACTTAACACCACTTCTCGCTCTCTCGGAGAGACTCGACACGATACGCAGTGAATTTAGTATTCCATGAGCTTTCAAAGTAGTAAGTGTTTGTTGTTGGATATCAAAAACGTGCAACGACGATTATTCGAGGTAAGCCAGGCATTTTATTATTGAGTGTAGTACCAATCTTTATCTTAAACATTAGTAATTTTTACATCATTTACGTTCCATTTCCAAATAAACCTTTAATAAACATGGAAAATTTAATTTAAAACGACAATAGATACATTTCGGGCAAATCCGCGCACTTTGTTCGGGGTAATTCCGCACTGCGCGGATTTACGCCATACGAGTATGAATATGAAATTTATAATGACAAGTTTATTTCATATTTCAGATGACGAGAACTTGTACCCGAAAAAGTAATAAATTCAGCTATGGAGAAAATCAATTAATAGCTGCAATAGAAGCGGCGCGATTTGGACGGAAAATAAGGAAAGTTGGGAGAAGCTTCGGCATACCGGAGTCGACATTACGGGACAGTCTAAAAATAGCAGACGCAAAAAAAGGTAAATTGGGTCGAAAGCCTGTATTTTCAGAAACACAGGAAGAAGAATTGACCCGCTACATTTTAAAATTATCTAAAATGTTTTTTTGTATAACACCAGAAGAACTTCGGAAACTTGTGTTTACCTACGCGGAGAAAAATAATTTAAAATATGTTTAATGCAGAGAAGGATTGGTTGTCACTATTTATGAAGCGAAATGACCAGGTGAGGTTACGCCAACCTGAAGCTACAAGCATCAATAGAAAATTACCGCATTCAACTTGGAAGAAGTTATTTTTTAATAATATTGAAACTGTAATGAATAAGTATAAATTTACCCAAGACCGTATTTATAATACTGACGAGACCGGTATAACAACCGTACCAGTAAAGATTTTGGGATAAAAAGGCCAAAAATGAGTAGGTTCAGTGACTTCTTGGGAAAGAGGTAAAGCAATCACTATTGTTTGTACAATCAGTGCTTCAGGGTCTTATATACCACTGATGCTTATTTTTCCTAGCAAAAGAATGACTGAAGAACTCCAAAGAAATGGGTCAGCAGGTGCTTTTTATAGATGCTCAAATAATAGTTGGATAACTGAAACATTCCATACAGAGTGGTTAAAACATTTTCAACACCATACAAAGCCATCCAAAGAAGAGCCTGTGCTTTTGATTTTGGATAACCATTCAAGTCATATACCTTTAGCTTCATATGATCTGTGCAAAAACAATGGCATTGTATTACTGTCTATACCGCCCTTACCTCCCATAGACTGCAGCTCTTAGATTTGGCATTTTATGGGCCCCTCAAAAAAGCATACAATAAGCAATGTGACGTATACATGAGAGCACATCCTTTAAAAAAAATAACTCATTATAAATTAGCTGAAATATGTAACTTGGCTTATTTAAACGTAGCAACTATGGATAAAGCCATTTACGGTTTTAAAGCTGCAGGCATTTTTCCATACGATCCCGATAAATTCAACGATGAATTATTTGGAGGAGATGAATAATTTATTCCAGTTTTATTAGACGAAAATCCTCACCCGACTATAAGTAGTAAAGGAGTTGAGAGAGAGAGGATCCTATCAATGAAGTTAACCTTCCTTAGATAGGGTTCCTGGTCCATTTCACAGGCATTCTCAATCTTTATCTAACAATTTTTCATCGTCAATTTCCAACAATTCTAAACAATCTTCTAGTTGTTCAGCATTAGTTTCCAATAATAGCAGATCTTCCCAGTCTACGCTTCCTTTTAATCTTTGTAAAAATGTTGTTGAGTCTACAGGTTCATCTTCAGCCCTTGACATCTCAATCGAAGAAATAGCTCATCTACCAGATATTACAAACATTCAAACAACCGAGAAATCAAATAAACGACAATCTCAACATTCCGTAATATTAACATCCACTCCAATGAAAACGGCATTTGACGATATTGAAGAAATAAGGCAGAAGCGAATGACAACTAAAGTAAATAAAAAATGTGGCAATACTATAAAAAATAAATTCAAATATAAAATACATAAAGCAAATATGAAAGGTGAAGAAACTTTAAGAAGAAACAATCACACGTGAGAAAAGTAAAATTTGACGACAGCTCAACAACAGAAGAGTCTTTAGATGAAACACAAATATGTAATGATTATGAATTAGGTGATGTAGATGTAAATTCTAATGAAAATATCTGTGTGATCTGCGGGGAATTCGGCAAAGATAAGGAGTTATGGTACCGATGCGCGTTGTGTTCCGGATGGGCTCATGCAGAATGCTCCGATGCAGATGAACCTAAAGACTATATATGTTACAACTGTAAACAATGATTTTTGCTTTGTTTCAACAAGTTTTAATAAAAAATTCCTTTTAATTGTGTTTTAAATTATGCGTGGATTTACCCCTAAAGATGCGCGGATGTACCCGCCTCGTGGGGTAATTCCGTGATATGACATATTTTGACGTTTATTTATTTACTCGAATTATATTTCAAATTATTAATTTATTTTTATACATATGGATACTTGAATAATCATTATTTGTGTCCACTGGAACACATTTTATTTTGCCATCTTGTGGAAGTTCTGTTCATTTCTCCTTACCCGCGCGGAATTCCCCCGTTCTCCCCTATAATGCAACTTATAAATAAATAATGGTATATTTATCATTAGTTACACGTTTATTTCAAAAAAAAATGTGTCACTAATGTCAAATAGTTTCACTAATTATAATATCCACGAAAATAGCTTTGATTGCAATTCCAAATAATAGTGCCATTATTTATTATTACTTTATACCATATACTCATTGTCTTGTCATCTGGATGCTATTTACAACACAAAACTGTCAACCTTCCTGTTTCATTTTTACGGATAATTTTGTGCGGTATTTGACAATTATCGTAATTGTGATTAGCAACTATTTTGCAAAGAAAATTATGAACATTTGTTAAATTCAAATATACACTCATACATACGCCAAGAACGGGCAAAGTAACATTCTAATGAACTTAGCAGCCAAGAGGACACTTTCCGCTGGCCGAAATGCAGCAGTAAAACTCAAGAAAATAAAAATTGTTTTCAAAACAGGTAACAAAACATTGTTGTATAAATTGCTCGTGTTCCTCGTGTTATTAATATCACGCGACTGTGTTTGTCTGTCTGCGTATGTGCGTGTCTGCGTGTGTGTTAGATACAGGTTGAGAACGTTTACCTCTATGGCTTTATCTCTTGGAACATATTTCAACCAGCATTTCTTAACAGTAAAACTTCCGTACTTCTATTGAAGATACTTGACAGGGACGTAATCAAAATGTTGCATGATTTTTCTTTATCTATTTTAACGTATTTTGAGTTAGTTTATTCTAGCGTACATGCATTACTTTTACATGTAGGGGAAAGTGGGCCACAGTGAAACAGCGTTCACAGTGAAACAATGAATTTAATTTTTAAATACGACGCCGTATTGCAGTTTTGGTAGGTTGGTAACAGTCACCCGAGCAACAGCTTTCAGTAGCTGGTTGATGTCTTCCATTAAAACTGCGGGTATAAGTTGTAGTGAGAACCAGTGGCAATTTTAAGGTAATTTGTGTTCTAGAGGTCACAGTTTCATACATATTTAAAATGCATCTTCTTACTAAATCATTGTTTTAATATTTTATCGGCTGCCTGGATCATTTGTTAACCTAACCTACAAGTTACTTCTTTTAAATAATGTGTTATTCAGTTTCGGTAAAACTGTTTGCAAAATTCGTTAGAAGTACACTCTGAAACACCGTGGCAAAGTACACAGTGAAACGTTTCACTGTGTACCAACAAAAGGCCTCGAACCGTTTCACTGTATACCATATGTACAGGCTCTGCATAATTTTTTTTTGCAGATGGCAAGGTAGCCAAAACCAAGAAAAATAGGGTATGCATCTAAAGAAGATATGACTGCGGCTGTTAATGCTGTTCTTCATGATGGAATGTCATTGAGGTAAGCTGCCTAGAATTTTAATGTGAAATACGTGACATTTCGATATGTTGAAAAGCAACGGCTAAATCCCGATATCGACGTTCGTATGGAACCTCATTATGATGTAAACCGAGTTTTTACAGAAAATGAGGAATCTTCATTAGCTGACTATATCCAGACATGTAGCCAAATTGCCCATGGGCTGACTACCGCCAAAGTAAGACACCTGGCATACGAATGTGCAGTAATAAACAAGAAACGGTTTCCAGAATCATGGGAACAAAATAAGGCAGCAGGGCCAGATTGGCTTAGAGGATTTTTAAAAAGAAGAGGCAATCTTAGTATTCACCAACCTGAACAGTGTAGTCTCCCAAGATTAACCTCCTTTAATCAGCACAATATCGACCAGTTTTTTATCAAATTAGAGGAACTTTTTAATCGAATACCAGAACTGACAGATGGTCCCCGCATTTTCAATTTAGACGAAACTAGTACGACTCCCGTACATGTTCCTAAGAAAATTGAAGCAGGAAAGGGGGTTAAACAGGTTAACAGCTGTACCAGTGGAGAAAGGGGGCAGCTGGTTACAACATGTGTTATTGTCTCAGCTTTGGGCACCTATATTCCACCAGTCATGGTCTTCCCCCGAAAAAAATTTAAAGAAGATATGCTGAAGGAACCCTTGGTTTGGCTAATTCTTCGGGCTGGATGAATGCTGAACTGTTTTCCCTTGTTATGGATCATTTTATTAAACATACAGGAAGTTGTAAAGAGAGGCCTACTTTATTAATCTTTGATAACCACGAGAGCCATATTAGCATTGAAGTTGTGAATACAGCAAGAAATGCTGGGTTACACATACTAACACTTCCTCCACATACTAGTAATAAAACTCAACCCCTTGATGTGCTACTATTTGCTCCTTTCAAGAGTTACTATAATTCCGCCTGTCAATCTTGGAAGATTAGACATCCGGGTGTTCCTCTATCAATTTATGATATCAGTGAATGTGTATCTGAAGCTCTCACGAGGGCATTAACACCAGCAAATATAATGGCTGGGTTTCGAAAGTGTGGAATCTATCCTTTGAATAAATTCATTTTCACAGACAGTGATTTTCTTAGCTCGGCAGTTACTGATAGACCTCTTGTAGAAACTGACGTAGTTCCCAGCTCTTCAAAAGAAGATGTTAATGAAGTTGGTTTCTGTGGCTCACCAGCACAGTCAGTATCAAACAACAATAATCCAGTTGATAAGCCAAGTCCATCGCAACAGAATACACTCTATTATGGTGAGCAAGGAACACCTAAGAAGAATGTTGCCATCTCAACTGGAAACGTTGCCGCTACTAGTATTTTGAAGGAAAAATTTATCTCACCACAAGAATATAAAGGATTCCCTAAGGCGCACAGGCCAAAGAACAGTAAAGTACAATAATAACCGACACACCCGAGAAAGAAGCTCTTCTGGAAAAAGAAAACAGAAAGCATATTTCACAAAAGACTCGAATCAGCATATCAGAATTAAATGTTGTTGAAAAGAACAACAAAAAGGCCAAAACAGTAAAGAAAGTACAACATCATGATGAGTCGTCAGATTCAGATGTAGATCTAAGATATGCTGGAAGCTCTGATGATGATCATTTGAGTTTATCTGATGTTGATGACCATTTTGAAAATAAAACGCCCAGGAAAGAAGACTTCGTTTTTGTTAGATTCAATGGGAACATTTATTACATCGGAAAGGTACTGGATGAATTGGGAGGTGATGAATATGAAACATCTTTCTTATGCAAGACAAAAAAATTTAGAGATTGCAGCTTTCTATTTCCAACTGTACCCGATGTTTCTGTTGTGAATATACGTGATATCAGCCCGAAGCCAGATGAAACACGAAAAGGATTTCGAACTATTTGAAATTTTCCATTTCCTTTGGCTCACTTGACGTGAGATAATTAATCTACTTTTTTTAAACCCTTTTTTTAACTTTAATATTGTTTTTAAGAAATATATCTTTTTAATTTTTAATATTTTATTATGGTTTCCTCCCTGTATAAACTTTTAACTATGTTTCACTGTAAACTATTCGACGTTTCATTGTGTACCATAGTTGGTCCACAGTGAAACAGTTGTCATGTTTTTTAAAAAGGGCAATAAAAAATGTACTTGGTATAATTTTATATTTATTCTTACCAAAACTATATCGCAAATGTTCCACAATTTCTACTCATAAAAAAAACTTCACTTATAGTGAACAGAGAATGAGTTATGCCTAAAAAAATAAAAAATGTTTCACTGTGGCCCACTCTCCCCTACCGTTAATATTAATTTTCTCAGCCACCGTAAGGAGAGCAGAGTCGAGTGCCGGTGTGGATTGGGAGCCACCCGGAGATCCCGTGCTAAGGGTAGTCGGAATTTGCTTTTTGCTTTGTTTAGAGTTCATATTTTGTGTTGTTATTATCTTAGGGTAAAATAAGTGTATATACTTATAATTATAAAGTTATAGGTCAATATATGTATAAAACGTTTTTCTGTTTATTTATCAATGTGAAAACCCTGGTAACAATCAATCAGCCCTATCCAAAAGGACACACGCCTAACCTTACGCAATTGTCGCGGTAAAGCAAGATAAAAATAATTGTAGCCCGCTAGGGCCTTTCACTTTGATCAAATAAATTGAAATATAGATAGGCCATATTACCTGTTTAAGACAAAAATTGATCATCGGTAGTTTCGATACGTCGCAGCTTAGTAATTTGAATAATACAGAGATGTGTACATTTTTGATTTAAACAAATTTTAAGGTTTCCCACGAAAAACTTTTATAAAGAAAATTTATCTAAAATTAAATTGTACTTAAAAAAGACGCCGTCGCATTTTGTTATAAACTGTATGGTTCTTCAGATATTCAAAAAAATTACATTACGGACTTTTATGTTATTTTTAGAGTTTATACATTTCCTTACCAAAAACTCTCTTTAAACAATGTCTACATACTGTTCTATAAATTTAACACTTTTCGAGATATTCTAGAATTGTTTCAACCCTTTGTATAAAGAACCCCTATTTGTAAACCGATTTTAATCAAAACTTGACTCAAACGAAATATGTCAGAAATACTTCTAAATACAGAGTTTTATCAAGGTCGTATACGTATTTTTTAAGTTATCGGGATTACAGACACGGACGCACGCACTCACGCTCACACGCGCACACGTGTACACGTATACACCTGCACGCACGCCTACTACCTCCCCCACCCGCACGCACACCCCCCTCCATAGACGCACAACACGCACTCAAACGTATACACGCAAGCACTCGCACACACACCAGTCGAAAATAGTTCAAATTCTTGAAATCGTGCAAACCGGTCGAAATCTCGACTGAGATTTTTTTTACGGAAACAATACATAACTTATCGCTTCGCGAATAAGAAAGTAAAACACAGAAATTGATATTTACTTTTAACTATAATAAATCTTTTTATGGTAATAAGTATTGAAAAATCAACGATACTCCAAATTGCGCTTGAAAATATTTAAACCGTCATAGAGTTAGCTATAGCGTATCTAAGATTTTAAATTCTCCTAGATTTCCGTTTTTACTTGTTTTAATACACGAATCTCTATTTCAAATGATAACAATCAAATCCTGATGAATGCACAGCAAATGTATTAAAGAACCCGTTTTTGTTTATTAATACTGTTATGTATTCGTTTTGTAAAATGAAGAAGTTTAATGTATTAAAAATTAACTAATACCTAATTTTTACCAACCTACGGGCTGGCGCAATAGTGTGACAAAGTACATCTTCCTTATTTTACAGAATTAAATAAACTGTTTACATCAAAGTTATACGTGAACATGTGGTCTATATTTTAAAAATATTTCTTGCCATATAGTGTGTTGCATAAAGACGGGCCAAAATATTTATTAATTTTATTTAACGGAACACCTTATATACTACTGCACATTTGAATTCCTCGTAAAATATCCCTCATGGTAGGGTAATTATTAGGTGCTTGCATGTATTTTGATCAGCGATATCTATTGGTGAAAATGCCAAGTATCAAGGGAAACAACTGTTAAACAACCTAACGTAACTGTTAAATTCGATGGTTTTGACATTTTTATTTATAAAATAACAGTTTTCCATCTAGTATTATTGAGTTATTCAGTGTATACAGACGCGGTTTCATTGTTTGCCAGGCAAAAAAAGAAGTTTTCTGTGGCGCATTGTGACTAGCGATCAAAAGTGGGTTAGTCAAGGAGAACCACCCACATTGACAGCGAAGCGGAATATTCATGGCCATAAAGTCTTGTGCATATGGTGGGATCATCAAGGTGTAGTGTATTACGAGCTACTAAAACCGAATGAAACTGTTACTGTCGATGCTTACCGACGCCAATTGAACAAATTGAACGACGTATTGTAGCAAAAAAGATCAGCAATAGCGAGTGACAGACGCAAAGTCATCCTCTTGCATGACAATGCTCGGCCACACGTTGCAAGTGTTAGAATTGGTAAAAAGAATGAAAAGAATCATTCTTGCAATGCCATCTATTTAGCGAAAGTAGTTTAGGGTGTCACCGCTAACAATAAACAAATGATGTACTAAAAAATAAATAAAAATAGTTTCGGATGAACTTATCATCAAGCTGGTCGTTTTTATTTCTTATCCTCAATATACAACAGGTTATAGGCCCAGATCCAGTCCCAGGCTCAGTTTTTTTTACTTGAGGTAGTGAAAACCAAATGTATCGATAGTCCTAAAACAGACAGTGTCGCCATAGTGAAAGCCAAAGCCGTTAATTTTGAACAATAGTTGAAGTACCTAACAAATATGCACTTTCGAAAGGATGTTCACTGGATTTGAATGTAGACGAACTCAAGGCATTCCTTGGAATACTTATAATAATGGGACTCCATAAATTACTTTCCTTACGGCTCTATTGGTCAACTGACAACAACATGAAAGTTGACAGAATTGCAAATACAAAAACGATTTTTGCAGATTTTGCGTCATTTACATTTGAATGATAATAGTAAAATGCCTGAAAGGAATAATCCTAATTTCGATAAACTTTGTAAAGTCCGACCAATGCTCGAATGTCTCAATGAAAGTTCCAAAACCAATTACATTTCAAAGGAAGAACATCTTTGAAACCCACTAAACACGGAATCAAAGTTTGGGGCATTGCATGTTCTAAAACAGGCTACTTGCTTTCTTTTTACGTGTATGAGGGTAGAAATAGAAATGATGCAGAGACTGGCACATTAGGTGAGCGTGTTATCTTGAAATTATCAAAATATTACTGGCAAAAGGGTTATTGTCTATTCTTCGATAATTTTTTTAGCACCATTGATTTATTGTCAACTCTACTAATACAAAAATACATTTGCCGTTGGAACTTTTCGCATAAATCGAAAAAATTATCCTAGAGATATCTTAGCTGATGACAAATCTCTAAAAATGGGACAATCAGACTTTGCCATGTCATCTGAAATATCGGTATGCAAATGGAAGGACCGGGGTAAAAAACTAGTTGTTGTAATTAGTAACATGCATGACGTAAGCGAAATGACAACTGTTCAAAGTGTTAGTTTATATCAAAATATTGTTGCGCACCATGTATAAAACACTGGAGCCATCTGGTGTGAATGTAGTAACTATGTACGCTCTACAATAAAAGTTAGTCTGTGCTGAATATTCTAACCGACACCATTCCTTTTTCCAATAGGTTATGGGCCCAGGGCCACGTGTTTAAAAAGATTAGCGTTGTAAATGGTTTGAATGCACAAGAATGGCTAGTAATTACATAGTGAATGTACCGAAATTAAAAGGTCGTGAGAATTACCACGATTGGGCATTTGCGGTTGAGAATTATTTAATTCTAGAAGGATTGCAGAAATGCATATCAGAAGAAATGGCGGATGACGCCAAAGCTAAAGCGAAGCTGATCTTAACGATCGATACTTCTCTTTATGTGCATATCAGAGAATCAAAAACAGCCGAGGAAGGCAGAAATTGAAATCTCTGTATGATGACACAGGTTTTACGAGAAGAATTTCGTTACTGCGTGGTTTGATTTCCGTACGCTTGGATAATTGTGAGTCAATGGCGTCGTATGTAAACCAAATTGTCGAAACAGGCCAAAAGTTAAGAGGTACTGGTTTTCCCATAAGCGATGAATGGATTGGATCATTGTTATTAGCAGGATTACCAGAAAAATATTCGCCAATGATTATGGCGATTGAACACTCTGGAATTATTATAACGGCAGATTCCATCAAAACGAAGTTATTGGACATGGAAGTTGATGTCGGTAAATTAGGAAGCGCTTTTGCCACCAAAATTAAACTAGAAGAAAAGCGTTACGGTGATAAGAGGGGTAACCTTAAAAACGTGAAATGTTTTAAGTGTAAACAATTTGGCCATTACAAGAACAAATGTACTGTCACAGAAAACAAAAAGAAAAGTGATTGTGATCAGAAGCAAAGTACAGTGAACGCTTTCAGTGCAGTGTTTTTGAGTGGAGATTTTAGCAAAGGCGATTGGTATGTGGATTCTGGTGCAAGTATGCATTTAACAGTCAACGAAAACTGGGTTGAAAATGCTTCAATTACAAATCAGCACCAAATCATGGTTGCAAATAAATCGAAAGTCCCTGTGACATGTACCGGAGACACAGCTATTATCACAGCTGTTCAAAACAAGTGCTATAAAGTTGTTGTTAAAAATGTGTTGGGTGTACCCGCATTGACTACAAATTTGCTTTCGGTAAGTCAGTCAATTAAAAATGGAAATACAGTTCAATTTGAAGCAGAATGCTGTAAAATCTATAATAAAGAAAATGTGCTCATTGGAATGGCAGAAATGATTGGAGGTGTATATAGATTGAATGTTAAGAAATCGAACAAATGTTTGTTAGCTACATTAGGAACGGCATCCAGTTATACATGGCATCGTAGATTTGGTCACATCAATTCCGAAGATTTAAATAAAATGAAAAATGGTAATATAGTGCAGGGTTTCTCATACGAAGATAAAGCACAAAGTGGACTACGGAACTGTGTCGTTTGCTGTGAGGGTAAGCAGTCACGTTTACCATTTACCCACACTGGTACGAGAGCTCAAGAACCATTACAAATCATACATGCGGATGTTTGTGGACCGATGGAAAATCAATCGATAGGTGGTTCCAGATATTTTTCAACCTTTACTGACGATTTCAGCAGAATGACATTTGTGTATTTTTTGAAAACGAAAGATCAGGTGTTCAACTGTTTTAAAGAATTTAGGAGCATTTCAGAAAGACAAAAGAACTCTAATATCAAGATTCTTAGAACTGACAATGGGGGAGAATTCTGTAGTAATGAATTTGAGAATTTATTGAAAAGTGAAGGAATTGTTCATCAAAAAACAAATCCTTACACTCCGGAACAAAATGGAACATCGGAGAGGTTAAATCGTAGCATTGTTGAAAAAGCCAAGTGTTTGTTGTTTGATTCCAAGTTAAGCAAGAAATTATGGGCTGAGGCAGTAAATCATGCTGTGTATTTGAAAAATAGATCTCTAACATCAGCATTAAATCATATGACACCATTTGAGGTTTGGACGGGACAAAAGCCAGATGTTACTAATCTCAGGATCTTTGGCAGTGCAGTGATGGTTCACGTAGCTAAGGAAAAACGACAGAAATGGGATAAAAAGGCAATAAAGGGGATTCTCGTGGGATATGGAGAAGGTGTCAAGGGCTACAGAGTTTACGATCCTAACAGTGAAATTGTCAAAACTAGTCGAGATGTAATTATAATGGAGGATACTGGCAGCAGTATTGACATCCCAAAGGAAGAGGAGGTGAGTACAAATGTAATTGAAAATGTAACAGTTTCAGTGGGGGAGAACACTGATGAAGTACAGCAGCAAAGTGATGAAAATCCAAATGAAAAAGTTGTCAAGTATGGAAGCCGAATATATGGCAAACTCGGAGGCTTCAAAAGAAGCCATATATTTGCGAAATTTGATACTTGAATTAACTGGGGAAGAACGTTGTATTATAATATATAACGATAATCAAAGTGCATTGAAGTTGACGGCAAATCCAATGTTTCACAAAACGTCAAAGCACATTGATGTGCGGCATCATTTTATTAGAGAAATAATTAATGAAAATTTAGTTTAAATTGAATATTTGCCTACTGCTGACATGCCAGCTGATATACTTACAAAGGCTTTGACTCCGGTCAAACATAAGTATCTATCAAATAAGTTAGGTGTTAAGGATATACTTATTTTGATATAGTGGGGGTGTTAGTTTATATCAAAATATTGTTGCGCACCATGTATAAAACACTGGAGCCATCTGGTGTGAATGTAGTAACTATGTACGCTCTACAATAAAAGTTAGTCTGTGCTGAATATTCTAACCGACACCATTCCTTTTTCCAATACAAAGAACCAATAAGCATGGTATAAAAGAAATCGTCAATTGTCCCCAATATATACATGACTATAACATGTATATGAACGGATTGGATCATTTTGACCAGCTTGTTGCGTG
Organism: Vesta saturnalis; assembly: GCA_036346205.1. NCBI lineage: Eukaryota > Metazoa > Arthropoda > Insecta > Coleoptera > Lampyridae > Vesta > Vesta saturnalis. Next base: position 1,733,763 of record JARFJB010001798.1, read on the forward strand.
GTACAACATATCTTGGAAATCAAGGAGGTGGTGGCTCAAATTATTTTATCACTTGGTAGATTGTTCCATTGTAAATTCATACCTACTTCACAAAATGCAAATGAAGGCACAAGGTAGGAAGTCCATCAGTCAATTGAAATTTAGAACAATACGGGCGGATGAGCTAATAAGTAATTATAGTGGACGCAAAGGAAAGGGCCCTCCACCCTCTGCCTTTCGAAAAATTAAAAAAATAGGGGGAAGAACTGTCACAATTGATAATATCAATGGACTAAACAATGTTGGGCCACATCTTCCTAGGAAGGGACCCTCTAGGAGGTGCGCTCGCTGAAGTACAAAAACTAAATCAACTAGATCACAGATTATGTGCAAATCTTGTGAGGTAGCTCTGTGTATAGATTTTTTTATTCCATTTCATTCAAATTGAGGGAAAATGTATCTTCCAATGAACATAAACCTAATTACGGATGTCTAGATGTTCATTGGTTGAAATATCAACCACCATTTTTTTTGTAAATTGACAAAAAATAAACAAAATAACCTTCAATGATCTTTTATTGAGTCAAAATAAACCTGTTCATCTGAAAAAAAACGCTTCTTAAAAAAAATAGTACTGCCCGTTAAAGGGTTAAAGCTGCAGGCATTTTTCCATACGATCCCGATAAATTCAACGATGAATTATTTGGAGCAGATGAATTATTTATTCCAGTTTTGTTAGACGAAAATCCTCAGCCGACTATAAGTAGTAAAGAAGTTGAGAGAGAGGATCCTATCAATGAAGTTAACCTTCCTCAGATAGGGTCTCACAGGCATTCTCAATTTTTATCTAACAATTTTTCATCGTCAATTTCCAACAATTCTAAATAATCTTCTAGTTATTCAGCATTAGTTTCCAATAATAGCAGATCTTTCCAGTCTACGCTTCCTTTTAATCTTTGTAAAAATGTTGTTGGGTCTATAGGTTCATCATCAGCCCTTGACATCTCAATCGAAGAAATAGCTCATCTACCAGATATTACAAATACTCAAACAACCAACAAATCAAATAAACGACAATCTGAACATTCTGTAATATTAACATCCACTCCAATGAAAACGGCATTGGAGAATATTGAAGAAAGAAGGCAGAAGCGAATGACAACTAAAATAAATAACAAATTTGGCAATACTATAAAAAATAAATCCAAAAATAAAATACATAAAGCAAATATCAAAGGTGAAGAAACTCAAAGAAATATTAAGAAGAAACAATCACATATGAGAAAAGTAAAATTTGACGACAGCTCAACAACAGGAGAGTCTTTAGATGAAACACAAATATGTAATGATTATGAATTAGGTGATGTAGATGTAAATTCTAATGAAAATATCTGTGTGATCTGCGGGGAATTCGGCAAAGATAAGGAGTTATGGTACCGAAGCACGTTGTGTTCCGGATGGGCTTATGCAGAATGCTCCGATGCAGATGGACCCAAAGACTATATATGTGACAACTGTAAACAGTGATTTTTGCTTTGTTTCAACAAGTTTTAATAAAAAAATCCTTTTAATTGTTTTAAATTATGCGCGGATTTACCCGCCTCGTGGGGTAATTCCGTGATGTGACATATTTTGAAGTTGATTTATTTACTCGAATTATATTTCAAATTATTAATTTATTTTTATACATATGGATACTTGAATAATCATATTATTTGTGTTCACTGGAACACATTTTATTTTGCCATTTTGTGGAAGTTTTGTTCATTTCTCCTTACCTGCGCGGAATCTCACGTATAATGCAACTTATAAATAAATAATGGTGTATTTATTATTAGTTACACGTTTATTTCAAAAAAATTGTGTCTCTAATGTCAAAAAGTTTCACAATCATCTATGTTTCAGAAATAATTAATTGAGAATATAATTTTTGTAATCGTTACTTTTAATACATAAAGAGAAAAGTGGTATATAACTAAATATATAAACTTTTTTATTTATGTATTTAATTTGACATTTGTCAACAAATATTTCAAAATTTAATTTTTTTCTAATTTTATGTGAACGATTACAGAATGTATTCAACACGTGCGCTGTCACTTTTGGTGCTCGGCCATATATTTTATCCTTCGGCTACGCCTCGGGTAAAAAAGAACAGCCTCGCACCAAGAAATGTGTAAACAGCGCACTAGTTGCGAAATCTACTATCACATGGTGCATTTTTGATTACTTTACCAGTAATTTTCATCGGTTTTAACTCGAACTATCATCGATGATAATTATAACACTAGTTATATTATCCTCGAGAGAATATAATTCACATGTCGCATGGTACATTTTTGATTGCTTTCATTGGTTAAAATACAAAAACAAAATCGCAGAATAGACTATCGAATTGGCGATAATTTTATCACCGCATTTTGACTGTCACATGATTTTAATGAATAAAATAGTTTACTGTCAAAGTGACAAATCGTTTAAAATTGTAGACAAAAAAAAATTTGTATTAACGTTCATTATATTCTCTTACCAAATATAACACGTGTTATGATTAATAATCGATGATACCACTCGTTAAAACCTTTAGAAAATTGAACGAGTCACTAATGTCAAATAGTTTCACAATCATCTAAGTTTCAGAAATAATTAATAAAGAGTATAAGGTCATCAGTTAATATATTTGAGAATATAATTCGCATGTCACATGGTTGTTACTAGTAATTTTCATCGGTTTAACTCGGGCTATCATTGATGATAATCATAACACTAGATATTATCCCCGAAAACAACTTTGATTGCATTTCCGAATAATAGTACCATTATTTATTATTACTTAATAAGTTACTTTATACCATATATTCATTATCTTGTCGTCTGGATGCTATTTACAACAAAAAACTGTCAACCTTCCTGTTTCATTTTCACGGATAATTTTGTGCGGTATTTGATAATTCTTGTAATTGAGATTGGCAACTATTTTGCAAAGGAAATGATGAACATTTATTAAATTCAAAGATACAATTACATACGCCAAGAAGGGTCAAAGTAACATTCTAATGAACTTAGCAGCCAAGAGGACACTTTCCGCTGGCCGAAATGCCGCAGAAAAACTCAAGTAAATAAAAATTGTTTTCAAAACGTATAACAAAATATTGGTGTTTAAATTGCTCGTGTTCCTCGTGTTATTAATATCATGCGACTGTGTTTGTCTGTCTGCGTATGTGCGTGTCTGCGTGTGTGTTAGGTACAGGTTGAGAACGTTTACCTCTATGGCTTTATCTCTTTCTTTATCTATTTTACCGTATTTTGAGTTAGTTTATCCTCGCGTACATGCATTACTTTTACCTGTACCGTTAATATTAATTTTCTCAGCCACCGTAAGGAGAGCAGAGTCGAGTGTCTGTGTGGATTGGGAGCAACCAGGAGATACCGTGCCAAAGGTAGTCGGAATTTGCTTTTTGCCTTGTTTAGAGTTCATATTTTGTGTTGTTATTATCTTAGGGTAAAGTAAGTGTATACAGGGTGTGGCGCGAAGAGTTTGATTAAAAGTAATGGCGGATACAGTTATGTTCAAAATCTGAAATTACGAAGCTGTAGGTTTTGGATGACACTGAATTCAAATATAATATTGTCCTGAATGTGGCACTTCCGGTTATACTGGAAGTAGACGTCAACTTTGTTATTTTAAATGGAACCTTGTAACAACCCTTTTTTGTGGTTGTATTAAAAAATACATTGGTTTAGGATCGTTCCTTTATTTGGCGTAATGTTAGAAAAGTTTTTAATTATTAAAATGTAGAATTGAGAAAGGCAATTTAATTTGGATTTCCTAGAACACATCTTTTTGGGTGTAATATTTCTTAAATAGTTATAGTTCCCTTTCTTAAAAAAATTGGATTCTGATGATTGTATTCGCGCAACGCGTGACAACCTCTAGGGGGGAAACATTTAGAGGAGCTATTTTGAAAGCCGCTATATTTTTCACTTGATGCTGAATGTTACAGCAGAAAGCATGGTTTTTACCTAATTTTTATATTTAGTGCCATCAGATTTTGATGGTGTTATTTTCTAATTCATTATATTTTAAATTAAAAACATTTGTTTTTAGGCATTTTTATAATACTTATTTTTTTTTAATGCATTCTTTTATATGGCACTTATAATTCACTAATTTACTATTCCATTATTTTTCTAATTTAAATGGAAATTTTTACTTGAATTACATTTTACAACGCAAGTTCTACATACTTAAACTTCAAAGAAAATCAATAAATTTATGGACACAATATATTAAGGATAGATTAGCAAGACATTGACCTCACCAAGTTCACCATTCTGCTTCATAGTTACCAGCAGTAATACAGTTTATGTACCGAACCGTTCAAAGGTAATGTTTTTATATAATTTTAGAATAGTATAAGACTTCTGATTTTTTAACCTTTTCAATCAGATATTGAATAAACTTAAGTATATCATGTTATTTTATTTTCATTTTGATAAATTGTTTATTATTATTCATTAACTAGGTTTTGTTGTTCCTATAAAAAAAAGAAAGACAACATGGCGCTCGAGATTTTATCATTTTTTCATAATTCTTTATATAACATTTTTTTATGGATTAAGTGAAGTGAAAATAATTAAGCAGATGAGAAGGATGCAGTATTTCAGGTATGTTAATTAAACTCAGTATATTAGAACTCTCCCTATCTTAATTTACCGATAGAGCCGACGGCAGTAGCGATTGTTATTTGGTAATATTTTATATTAATTAAAATTATTCGATCAATTACAAATTGTTTATTACATCATCGCTTTTGTTATAATGTTATAACCTAATATTTTTTATTTTATTTTCGAATTCTACATGAAATTCTAGATAAAATTTGTGCACAATGTCTTATACCAAAAATGAGGTATTTTCGAGATATTTCGATTTTTTTAAAAATTGTCAAAACAACATAAACAATTAACGTTCTAACTATCAAATCATTGACAGCCATGGCGTGAACTTATGAAAAAATAACAAAATATCACCTTAAATAATGGAAATCATGGCCTACCCTTTACTAATGTTGAAATAATTAAGTGTTGTTATGTTTTAACTAAGATAATGAAATATCTCAAAAGTGGTTGGATTTAGGTATAGGGAATACTGATACCAAACGAATTGGCTTAAAAAAATACAGCGGAAAATGTAATAAAATACAGGGTGTTCTATTTAAAGTAAGCAACTTATATATGATTTAAATTGTGGCTAAGTTTAAAACACCCTGTATGAAATATCAATGATATGGATAAATGGAGTTAACGGGCAAGCGCTTGTTGTTCATTGGTTACAATGTCACGTCACTAGCTTCGTTGTTAATGGAGTATCGTTATTCAATGTGGACTAGGATTTTTTCAAAATTTAAAAAAAAATCGAAATATCTCGAAAATACTTCATTTTTGGTATAGGACATTGTGCACAAATTTTATCTAGAATTTCATGTTGAATTCGAAAGTAAAATAAAAAATATTAGGTTCCATTTAAAATAACAAAGTTGACGTCTACTTCCGGTATAACCAGAAGTGCCACATTCAGGACAATACTATATTTGAACTCAGCGTCATTCAAAACCTACAGCTTCGAAATTTCAGATTTTTTAACATAACTGTATCCGTCATTATTTTTAATCAACACTCTTCGCGCCACACCCTGTATACTTATAATTATAAAGTTATAGGTCAATATATGTATAAAACATTTTTCTGTTTATTTGTCAATGTGAAACCCCTGGTAACAATCAATCAGCCCTATCCAAAAGAACACATGCCTAACCTAATGCAATTGCCGTGGTAAAGCAAGATAAAAATAACTAAAGCCCGTTAGGGCCTTACACTTTGATCAAATAAATTGAAATATAGATAGGCCACATTACCTGTTTAAAACAAAAATTGATCATCGGTAGTTTCGATACGTCGCAGCTTAGTAATTTGAATAATACAGAGATGTGCACATTTTTGATTTTAACAAATTTTAAGGTTTCCCACGAAAAACTTTTATAAAGAAAATGTATCTAAAATTAAATTGTACTTAAAAAAGACGCCTTCGCATTTTGTTATAAACTGTATGGTTCTTCAGATATTCAAAAAAATTACATTACGGACTTTTATGGTATTTTTAGAGTTTATCTATTTCCCTACCAAAAACTCTCTTTAAATAATGTCTACATACTATTCTATAAATTTAACACTTTTCGAGATATTCTCGAATTGTTTCAACGCTTTGTATAAAGAACCCCTATTTGTAAACCAATTTTAATCAAAACTTGACTCAAACGAAATATGTCAGAAATACTTCTAAACACAGAGTTGTATCAAGGTCGGATACGTATTTTTTAAGTTATCGGGGCTACAGACACGGACGCACGTACTCACGCTCACACGCACATACGTGTACACGTATACACCTGCACACACGCCTACTACCTCCCCCACCCGCACGCACATCCCCCTCCACAGACACACATACAACACAACGCGCACTCAAACGCATACACGCAAGCACTGGCACACACACCAGTCGAAAATAGTTAAAATTCTTGAAATAGTGTAAACCGGTCGAAATCTCGACTGCGATTTTTGTTACGGAAATAATACATAACTTATCGATTCGCGCATAAGAAGGTAAAACACAGAAATTGATATTTACCATTAACTATAATAAATCTTTTTATGGTAATAAGTACTGAAAAATCAATGATACTACAAATTGTGCTTGAAAATATTTAAACCGACATCGAGTTAGCTATAGCGCATCTAAGATTTTAAATTCTCCTAGATTTCCGTTTTTAATTGTTTTAATACACGAATCTCTATTTCAAATGATAACAATCAAATCCTGACGAATGCACAGCGAATGTATTAAAGAACCCGTTTTTGTTTATTAATACTGTTATATATTCGTTTTGTAAAATGAAGAAGTTTAATGTACTAAAAATTAACTAACACCTAATTTTTACCAACCTATAGGCTGGCGCAATAGTGTGACAAAGTACAATATCTTCCTTATTTTACAGAATTAAAAAAAACGTTTATAAATAAAATATTATCTTTTTGTTTTAATGGTGTATTTAAATATACATTAAACGTTTCGATAACATACAGTTATCTTGTCAGTAATGTTATTAAAATTGTTAAAGATTTGTAAACTATTTTGCAAATTTGAATTAAACATAAACATAAGCCTGCTATTAATATAACAGTTACATTAATAGCAGGCTTTTATGTTTAATTTTTGACAAATTGTTTACAAATCTATTACACATACTACTGACGAATAATTATCGAAACGTTTAATTAACCATTAAACAAAAATATAAGTATTATTATGAGGTTAATGGTGAAATTTTACATTTTCATGTTTACATAAAAGTTATACGTGAACATGTGGTCTTTATTTTAAAAATATTTCTTACCATATAGTGTGTTGCATACAGACGGGCCAAAATATTTATTAATTTTATTTAACGGAACACCCTATATACTACTGCACATTTGAATTCCCCGTAAAATATCCCTCATGGTAGGGTAATTATTAGGTGCTTGCATGTATTTTGATCAGCGATATCTATTGGTGAAAATGCCAAGTATCAAGGGAAACAACTGTTAAACAACCTAACGTAACTGTTAAATTCGATGGTTTTGACATTTTTCTTATAAAATAACAGTTTTCCATCTAGTATTATTCAGTTATTCAGTGTATACAGATGCTAATTATGGAACGCTCAAAATTGCATTTACGACATTCATTACTTTTTATGTTTGATTTGAAGAAATCTGCTGCCGAAGCCCATCAAACACTTTTAGAAACTTAGGGTGATGCTGCTCCGTCATTTCCAATTTTCAGTTTTGGTTTCAACGCTTTAAAAATGGTGATTTTGATGTCAATGACAAAGAACGACCTGGATGATCAAAACATTCCGAAGACAATGATTTGCAAGACTTATTGGACGAAAACCCAGCTCAAACTCTCAAAGGACTTTCATACAGCTTAGCAGTTGATGCGATGGGAAAGATCCAAAAGAGGGCAAAATGGCTGCCACACGAATTGACTGAAAATTCCATTTCGAGCCGTTTCAACATCGCGGTTTCATTGCTTGCCAGGCAAAAACAGAAGAGTTTTCTGTGGCGCATTGCGGCTAGCGATGAAATGTGGGTTAGTCCAGTGTAGTGTATTACGAGCTACTAAAACCGAATGAAACTGTTACTGTAGATGTCTACCGACGTCAATTGAACAAATTTAACGACGTATTGTTGCAAAAAAGATCAGCAATAGCGAGTAACAGACGCAAAGTCATCCTCTTGCATGACAATGCTCGGTCACACGTTGCAAGTGTTAGGAATAGTAAAAAGAATGAAAAGAATCGTTCTTGCAGTGCCATCTATTTAGCGGAAGTAGTTTAGGGTGTCTCCGCTAAAAATAAACAAATGCTGTACTAAAAAATAAATAAAAATGGTTTCGGATGAACTTATCATCAAGCTGGTCGTTTTTATTTCTTATCCTCAAAATACAACAGATTATAGGCGCAGACCCAGTCCCAGACTCAGTTTTTTTTTATTTGAGGTAGTTAAAAAATAAAAACGAAGTGAGTTAAGTGCGTGAAAACATGACTATTTAACTAGTGTGCCAAAGGTCGTTGGTCGTGAAAATTATGATGAATGGTCATTTGCTCTCGAAAATGTGTTTGTACTCGAAAGATTAACCAAATGTATCGATGGTCCTAAAACAGACAGTGTCATCATAGTGAAAGCCAAAGCCAAGTTAATTTTAACACTTGATCCATCTTTGTTAGTGCATATTAAGGATGCAGTTACGGCGAAAGACATGTGGAAAAAGCTAAAAAAATTATATGATGACAGTGCTTTGTCCAGAAAAATAGGACATCTCTAAGGGCAGAATATAGCGACACAATGGAATCTTATGTGAACCAAGTTGTTGAAACATCACAAAAGTTATGCAGAAAAGGATTTAAAAGTCACGAAGAATGGGTTGGTTGATTGCTGTTAGCAGGATTATCAGAGATCACCAATGATAATGGCGGTCGAACACTCTGGCATAAACATAACCACGGATTCGATCAAAACGACATTATTGGACATGTGTACAGAAGATGCTAGTGACATTTCAGGTACCGCAATGGCTGTAAAAAGCAAATTCATCTAGAAGTTTAAAAGTGGTAAAGCTGGTCTATGTAAAATGTCAAAGATGTCAACAATAATAAACAATAAGGCCGATAAAAGTATTTTTCATTGCTTTAAGTGCAAACAACTAGGACATTTTATGTCAAAATGCCCTTCCGTTAACACAGTTTTATTAACGGAGGATTTGGAGACAATGACTGGTACGTAAATAGTGAGGGTAGTTGTCATTTAACCTCCCAAGAAGATTGATTCAGAATAAAAGAACACCTGATTTGACAGAAATTTTAATAGCAAACAATTTCAAATTGTCTTCAAAAGTACCGGTGACATAAGTATAAAAACAGTTATAAATAATGAACACATCCAAATTTTTATTAAAAGTGTGCGGTATGTACCAAATTTAGCCTTAAATGTATTGTCAGTAGGACAGTTAATCAACAATAGCAACAGAGTCAATTTCAGTGCAAGAGGTTGCGAAATTTAATACTCTAAAGATTTAAATGATTTATGGCACAGAAGACTTTGACATATAAATTCAAAATATTTGAATAAATTAAGCGAATCAGTGGATCTCTCAAAGGGCCTTATCTTAGAAAGAATTGTGAAGTATGAGGTGAAGCCAAACAAACTTGTTTACCGTTCCCGAAGGAAGGCATTAGAGCAGAGAATTTGTTAGATGTAATCCACACCGATAATTGTGGTCCCATTGAAAAAATGTCAATAGGTGGTTCAACATTTTTTGTGACATTCATTGATGATTATAGTAGAATGTGTTTTATATATTTCATAAAATCTAAAGATGAAGTCATAAACAAATTGAAAGAATTCAAAGATCTTGTTGAAAATCAAAAAAATAGAAAAATTAAGATTCTCAGATCAGATAACGGTGGTGAATACTGTAGCACAGTCTTTTTCAAATTTTCTGAAAAGTAATGGGATAATTCACCAAAAAACAGATAGTCACACACCAGAACAAAATGGTATGGCAGAAAGATTCAATAGAACGATAGTTGAAAAAGCTAAACGTTTTTTGTTTGACCACAATTTGGAGAAATGTTTTGGGCAGAAGCTTCAAATGTAGCGTGTTATTTAATAATCATTCTATTAATTCAGGAAGTTGCAAACAAAAGATTGTGGCACCTTCGGCTACCGAGGCTGAGTATATAGCCATTTCGGAAGCAGTGAAAGAAGCTATATACATAAGAAATCTTTAATTTGAACTTTCAGGTGATGCCCAGTGTATTGTTATTTGCAATGATAAACAAGTAGCAATAAACTTGTCAGCCAATTACATATATCATAAAAGATCAAAACGCATTGATCTCCGACATCATGTTATAAGAGAACTACTGGCTAATAATCAAATAAGTTTAAATTATTTGCCAATAAATGTAATGCCATCTGATAAACATTTTTATATGTTAGAATTATTGGGCATTACAGATGACAAGTGAACTTAGATTTTTAAGTTATTTTGTAAGTGATGCTGTTAGAAATTTGTAAAAAAATGGTAAAAAAAGCTCGAATGGGAAGTTCTGCCGCACCCAGGGTACTCACCAGACCTAGCGCCTTTTGTTTACCACTCGTTCAGATCGATGCAGCATGGCTTAGGTGGCAGACGATTTCGAAATGCTGAAGAAGTGCGAAAATGGATCGATGATTGGATCGCTGCCAAACCACCATAGTTCTTTTAACACGGTATCGCCATTTTTCCACAAAGATGGGAAAAAGTTGTAGAAAATGATGGAAAATATTTTGATTAATATATGTATATTGTACCAATTTTTCTCAATAAATGTCTTTTTCAAGTAAAAGAATGATCAGAATACATGAAAGCTCATATGAGTTTTAAATTAAATTAGGACCTTGCTTAAGTCGAAAAATGTTTAAATTTGTAGAAAAACATGGTTCTATAACAAGCACTATAACTTTTAAAGCACGTTAATTATTTAACAAAAACTGATAATTGAAGACAAAGGGGTTATTAAGTGCCTCATTGGAGACATGTGTCGGTTTCTTATACAGGATGCTTTCTACAGGCCCTGACATTTTAATCCTCTTCAACTTTTGTTAAGGTATCATTATACTCATTTCCTTTAGTTTTGGCAGAAAACTCATTTCTTTAATAAATTTGCAAAAAAACATGCTACGTCTATTGATAGTTTAATGTAAATTTATTAATACACTGTGTAATATAGACATTTACCTAATTAAATGTTCAAGATGTCTGTTATTTTCTTCAATACAAAGTTCACGACGTCTCTTGAAAGCATCACTTACATTTCGACATATACCAACAGTTATACTGCGAAAACAATTTCTTATTCGAATGTTCATGTCTTCTCTTGTAGTCGGGGGTATTTTGTAAACTTGTTTTTTAACAAATCCCTATATAGAAAAATCCATTTTCGTCAAATCTGGTGTCCTAGGCGGCCAAGCGACAGGTGCTCCCCTTCCAACCCAACGGTAGTGGTATGTTGCAATTAAAAAATTGACCTTGTATGGACCGGAGCCCCATCATGAAAAAAACACATTTCCTGTGGAAATTCAGTTGCTCTTTGAACAAAGAGGCCAGGCAGATGATTCTGCAAAAAATTCAAATACACTTCTCCTGTTACTCTGCTCAAAAAAAAGTATGGACCATTTACGTTATCACCGATAACGTAAATCACTGGTTTCGGAGGTTATATTTGCAAAAATGGAGATTTTATGTTGCATAATAATGAAAGCTATGCCTGTTAACTTTGCCGTTTCGGTAAAAAGTAGCCTAATCTACAAACAACACCAAATGAGCAAAATTTCTGTGAACCTGAATTTTGTTTTGAACCCACAGACAAAACACTAGCCTTCTTTGGTAGTCATCAGCATGTAATTCTTGAAATAATTGCATATGGTAGGGATGCATTTTATTGACTTTCATGACGCGCTAAACGGTTCTTCGATCAACATCGACCTGCTGGGATAGCTACCTTTGACTAATATGTGGGTTTTCATTCACTGCTAAGAGAACATTTATTTCGTTTTCTTCGGTTCTTGATCGTTTTGTCTACTAACTTTGTTGTATGCCACATTTCCAGTCCTCTCAAAACGCTCCAAAAGCATTTCAAATGCCCTTTTCTCAGGTTGTTTTCTCTCGGGATATCGTTCCTGATTTTTAGCCAATAGTGCATTTTTGTCACTACACCCAATACGAAAATCATGTCATGAAAAATTGATTTTTCTGTTTGAAAAGGCTGGATATGCGGTAGCTGCTTCATGCATTACTTTCGTCATGTTTGCCTATAAAAAGTTTACTGAATCATGCACACGCAAAGAAAACCTTTTATTATAAACTTAGAAATGTCATAGGATACCCCTGCAGTCAATAATCTTTGACCTTGACCACTGTATTTTTAGACTTCTAAGAATTGTAATATGATGATGACATTGCAATTTCTATTTTTAGCTTTTGACCTTGACATACAAATTTCCCACCAAAACGTTTGACCGCAGAGTGACCTTATAATATGATGATGACATTGCAATTTCTATTTTTAGCGAGCTCCAAAAATTTAAATTTCCCGCCAACAGTTTGACCTTAAAGAAATCAAAAAGCTTACATTTCCACCACCAGAGGACGAGTGACCTTGAACTGGTCCAAAACCGGCTGCTAATCACTACCACCATCCCGGATTGTGAAAAGTTCATATTTAAATTTATTACAACCTTATTACAAATGATAGCTAAATCAATAAATAACAAATTTGACGTTTAAAATTTGTCAATGAATTTCATGGAAAACTAGAAAATTAAACTATCAATAGATGTAGCATGTTTTTTTTGCAAATGTATTAATGTTTATAGCTTTGAAGGGGTAGTGGTTAAGTATAGAGGAGCCCAAGTTTCTTTTTGTAGTAAACATAATAAAAGGAAAGGTTTTACCAAACAACTATTTTTAGCACATTTTCTCAAATAAAGGCGATATTGTATTCACTTTCTCTCCGTATTGTATTGTATTCCGTAATGCACTTTTCCGGTGGTGAGAAAAGAAATCAGTGGATACACCCAATTCAGCGCAAAAATGTTGTACTTTTAGTAATTTTCAAGAATACGCATTAAACATTTTGCAGATAAATTTGTAATTCGCGAGGATCGAGCTGTTAGGCAGGAGGTACAGGTATAATTGTTCCACGAACGCAGTTAAAATAAGCGACGATGCATACCCAACTATATTTGAAATTCAACCCCGTTGTATGACGGTTAATTTGTCAAAAAAACGTACAGATCCTAACATTAAAGCCGAGGAAACTTTCAAAAGGAAGAAAGAAACCAACCAAGTTGGCAAAAAAAGGATTCAATTAGAGATTTAGGTTGTTTTAAAATATACTACACGGAGCAACTACCGTAACTCTACTTGTTAAGCAAGATTTAACTGTCCAATTGTATTTTAAAAACTACGAAGTTACCAATGACGAACTGAACAGTATTTTAGGAAAGGGTTTTATAAGTTTCTATAAGAATAAGAATATAAGATTTTGTCTACAAGTGTGAATTAAATTTAATATCTTTGTGCTTTTGTATGATTTTTTTAATATTCGGCTCACAAACATGAGTATGTTTGAAAAATCTGGAACACTAGAACTGTGGCAGGATCTGTAACAAACAAAATACACCCACGTACCACACAAAATTAAAAAAACACCGAACGTGTTTCGATAGCTACGCTATCATCATCAGCGGTGCACTAGGGTGAACTAAAGAAAATTTCTAACATATATATCAGAGAGTAACGCTTCGCTGCTTATATGGTGAAAGTGAATGTGAAAGTTTAATGGGTTCTACCCTAAAGGTCCTTGATAATCATTATCCATTAGAATTTGTTGACTTTTGAAGATTTCTAAACTTTCGTAACAATCAAGTTCGTGCTTATTACTAACACATTAACAACACGTGTGCGTGTGTATGTGTGTGAGTTTGTGTGTGTGTGTGTGTGTGTTGTGTGTGTGTGTATGTATGCGTGCGTACGTGTGTGTTCTTGCGTGCGTATGAGCGTGGGTGGGTGTGTGGGGGAGGGTGCGTGCGTGGGTTCGTGCGTGCGTGCGTGTATGTGGGTGGGTTGGTTGGGGGGGGGGGTGTGGCGCTAGTTTTGGTAGAAATTTGGCGGCGGAGAAGGAGGTTTATTGCAGCTGTTTTTGATTTTTATCAAATATTTGTGAAACAGCTATATATTTCAAAGATATAAAAATGCCAATATATAGACCTTGATCTCTCATCATCAATGTAAACAGTATAAAATAATTTATAATTAAAAATTTGTGTAATAGTGCTACCAATTTGTACGTATTTATACTTACAAACAAATTTACTGAATGTCACAATTGAATTAAAGCTTTTGAGAATCACATGTAATCAAAACCGATTGACCTAATAATTTGTGAAACGTAGAGGTCTATAAAGTAAGTTTACAATATAATGTCAGACAAATCAGTCAAAAACTATCATTATGTTTCTTATTCCGGGATTAAAATTTTCGTCGTAATGCACCTTTTATTAATCTACGCGTAATTATTTTTGAAATAACACAATATATAGATTTATTTTTTAATTCATTTAGTAAGATAGGCAACACAGAACGTTAAGTAATAAGTCGTAATTATCCTACACTAATACCTCGAATGCAAAGTCATACTAAGATCCTAAGTAAATATTGTGAGTAATGGTAAATTTTCAATTTGCACAACGCCAAAGACTTAAATGTATAATTCTATGAATATAGAACTTACAGAAAAATTATCTTCCATCAATTTATATCGTATACAAATATTTGTTATTAATCATTACGGTAATCTTCTAAATGTTTGACAAGAATAAACCTGCTTTTTTTAGTTCCGATGACCTTTATTTCTACCGGGTATTCAATCAAAATATTGTAATTATAGATGCATTGTCTACCACACTTTTATAGTTACATTACCTAATATAACGTAAGTACATAGTGTTACACGCGAAAACAAAATTGGAACTCGCAGATAGCATTACATTTACTTATCTTGAATTTCCAAATCGTCTATTTTAAGATAAATCATCCGACATTTATATTTTTCGATAATATGTATGGTTATCCTCATCAATGGCACTGACCTGTTACATAAACGTATAAATTTTGTATAATTTATCTTAAAATATAAGATTTAAAAACCCAAAGTGATAAACATTTGTAATACTGAATTTTAATAGTGAAAGTTTACAATTACGCACAACTTAAAAAGTTGTTTTTTACCTTCCAACCTACATTGATACATATGTAGGTATAGAAGGTTATACAATCGACATTTTTTCACAATCGCTAAATCAATTTCTCACGACGTACGATAAAGTATCGCAGGGATCGGCAATGGTGCCTGTGTGTGTCTGTGTCTGTCGCTATGTAGATGTCTGTGCCTGCGCCTATGCCCGCGTCTATGCCTGCGCTTGTGTCTGTGTCTGTGTCTGTGTCTGTGTCTGTGTCTGTGTCTGTGTCTGTGTCTGTGTCTGTGTCTGTGTCTGTGTCTGTGTCTGTGTCTGTATCTGTGTCTGTGTCTGTGTCTGTGCCTGTGCCTGTGTCTGTGCCTGTGTCTCTGCCTGTACCTGTGTCTGTGCCTGTGTTTGTGCCCGTGTCTGTGCCTGTGCTTGTGCTTGTGCCTGTGTCTGTGTCTGTCTGTGTCCGTGTCCTCGTCCGTGTCCGTGTCTGCGCCTGTCCTGTGCCTGTGTTTGTGCCTGTGCCTGCGTCTGCGTCTGAGTCTGCGTCTCGGCCTATGTCCCTATCCGTGTCCGTGTTCGTGTCCATGTCCGTGTGCTTGTCGGTGTCCGTGTCCGTGTCCGTGTCCGTGTCCGTGTCCGTGTCCGTGTCCGTGTCCGTCTCTGTGTCTGTGTCTGTGTCTGTGTCTGTGTCTGTGTCTGTGTCTGTGTCTGTGTCTGTGTCTGTGTATGTGTCTGTGTCTGTGTCTGTGTCTACGTCTGCGTCTGTGTCTGTGTCTGTGTCTGTGTCTGTGTATGTGTCTGTGTCTGTGTCTGTGTCTGTGTCTGTGTCTACGTCTGCGTCTGTGTCTGTGTCTGTGTCTGTCTGTGTCTGTGTCTGTGTCTGTGTCTGTGTCTGTGACTGTGTCTGTGTTTGTGTCTGTGTCTGTGTCTGTGTCTGTGACTGTGCCTGTGTCTGTGCCTTAGTATGTGCCTGAGTATGTGTCTGTGTCTGTGTCTGTGTCTGTGTCTGTGTCTGTGTCTGTGTCTGTGTCTGTGTCTGTGTCTGTGTCTGTGTCTGTGTCTGTGTCTGTGTCTGTGTCTGTGTCTGTGTCTGTGTCTGTGTCTGCGTCTGCGTCTGTGCATGTGCATGTGTCTGTGCCTGTGTCTATGCCTGTGTCTGTGTCTGTGCCTGTATCTGTGTCTGCGCCTGTGTCTGTGTCTGAGTCTGTGTCTGTGTCTGTGTCTGTGTCTGTGTCTGTGTCTGTGTCTGTCTGTGTCTGTGTCTGTGTCTGTGTCTGTGTTTGTGTCTGTATCTGTGTCAGTGTCTGTGTCTGTGTCTGTGTCTGTGTCTGTGTCTGTGTCTGTGTCTGTGTCAGTGTCTGTGTCTGTGTCTTTGTGTCTGCCTCTGTGTCTGTGCTTGTGCCTGTGTCCGTGCCTGTGTCTGTGCCTGTGTCTGTGTCTATGTATGTGTCTGCGCCTGCATCAGCGTCTGCTTCTGCGTCTGCGCTTGCGTCTGCGCCTGCGTCTGCGCCTACGTCTGCGTCTTCGTGCGAGTGCGCGTGTGCGTGTGGGTTTATGGGTGGATGTGTACCTGCGAGCGGATGTGCGTCTGTGCGTAAATGTGTGAATGAGTGAGTGCCTGCGGACGCGTGCATGCGTGCGTTGGTAGTGAGTGTGTGTGTGTGCGTGGGTGCGTATTCCTATATCTTAAAAAATACATAACCGATCTTTATGAAAGTCTATGATTAGAGTCATCTTTAAAACATCTTGGTTTTGTCAAAGTTAGGTCTATCTAAAAGTAAAGATTACCCATATTTTTTTGATAATGTACCGCAAAATATGTGCTAGTCATATCAGATTTGTTTGATATTTTTTCTCTCTTAAAAAAGAGCTAGGTTTAGAGAACGAAGTCCTCAAAAGGCAGCCCTTGCGACCAGTTTGGCTACGTGAGCCCAGTTTGTGAGGAAAAACCGTAAATTGAATTGTGACAATTGTGATTCTGCTTATATAGATATGACTATACGCAATGTAATAGTAACAACAAAAGAACACAACAGTCAAATTAAAAACAACAACAGAGGGACACAGTTTACTCATTTCACCGACCACATACTAAACAGTGGTCATGAATTTAACATAGACAATATAGAAATACTGAATACGACACTTAATAATAGTGACATCATTAAACCAAAAGAAAAATTCTACATTAAATCCTATCTTAAGAGAGGGACCAACATACTTAATCGCCTGTGATACCAGATCTAGTCATCTATAGCAGCAACAACCACCATCTGGTATGTAGGGTGTTGTTAAAATTTATAACTTGTCGTCTTTTATTTATTTATTTGTTAATATATCTTCACTTGGATTTTGCATTAAAGTCATTTGTCCTTGTTAGAATATCGCTGTTTAATTCAACGTTATTGTGAATGTGTTCGTATAGTCGTATGGGGTTAAGTTAAGAAAGTGACGTCATCAGTGGTGGGGGAGGTGACGCTCATGTGGCCGTGGCCATTTCACACCCCTATGGCTTCTTTTCCTGGTCGTTTTTCAACCATGGTGTTACTTTTAGCCCTAATTATCAACCCTATAATTTCTTTTAGGGGAAATTTTTCACCCCTATTCGGAATTTTCAACCTTTAATGGTATTTTTACCGTAATTAGTCACCTTTGGGGGTAGGGTCGGCTTCTTTGCGGAGTTGGTTTTCAACCGTTGACGGAATTTTCAGCCCTTGACGGTATTTGAACCCTAATTAAGGCCTTTTTGGCAGTATTAAGAGCCTTTTTAGCCCCTAATTAAGGGAAGGGTAGGCAAATGCGCGCACATGCAGTGTTTTGATTGGAGGGTCTGAGGTTAGACCCCACATCTAGAATCTGGTCCTAGGGTGTGGTCGTCAAGCGGCAATTTTGGTTGAGTTAAGGGGGTTAAGGCAAGATAAGGCCCTTATGCCTTCATTAAGGCGGGGCTAAAGCTAGGCCACACCCATTCTTTTTACCTGATTGGTTATAAGTATGGTCCGTCCTCCGACTTCCTCTGATCACCACACAGCCTCTGTGCTCTAATTGAAGGACTAAGTCTCTGCATTATGATTGGTTATGAGAGAGAAATTTGAATTTGTATTCTAATAAGCGGGACCCTATTGCTAACTTATAAGACAGGTATAGGGTTTCACAACTTGCTTTCAGGTCTGCCCCCTGGCCCCCTTGGCAGGAAATTTGAATTTATATTTAAGTCTTTCCATTTTGATTGTTTATTGCGAGAAATTTGAAGTTGTATTCTAATAAGGGGCCTAATACTAACTTATAAAACAGGTGTAGGGCTTTGCAACTTGCTTTCGGGTCTTAACTCCCTGGTCCCTTGGCGGGAAATTTGAATTTGCATTTAACTCTACATTCTGAATGTTTATTGCGAAAAATTTGAACTTGTATTCTAATAAGGGGGCCTAACGTTAACTTATAAAACAGGATATACGGCTTCGCAACCTGCTTTCGGGTCTTTTTCCCCTGGCGCCCTTGGCGGGAAATTTGAAATTGTATTCTAATAAGGGGGCCCTAATGCTAACTTGTAAGACATGTGAAGAGCTTCGCAACTTGCTCTAGGGCCTTCGTCCCCTAGTCCCTTTGGCTGAAAATTAGAATTTGTATTTAAGTATCTGCATTCTGCTTGGTTATGGCGGGGGAATTTGAGTTTGTATTCTAATAAGAGGCCCTAATTCTAACTTGTATATATCTTCGACGCATGGTTTAGGGTCTTAGTCCCCTTATCGTGGCTCTTTATCCCAAAATTTGAATTTGTTTGTGGCGCCAGCTACTTGTGTATAGGCTAATGAATGCTTTCTGTAAAGGTTATGGGGGGAAGTTTGAAATAAGAGGCCCCAGTTCTAATTTGTGAGATAGGTATAAGCCGTCTACACCAGCTTTCGGGGCTTAGTACACTGTGACACACCACCTATTATGGTTTTAATTACGAGTCATAATTAAATTTATAAATAAAAAGATAAAGCGTTTTAATCAACTATTATAAGTAATACTATTTTGAGATTTAAAACTCATGAATGTTTTCTGCGGGGCTGGTGTTATTGGAAATGGAAAAATTATAATTAAAATATTTTACATACAAGATCTTCCTTAGCGGAAACACCTATGTCAAAAAGGGCCTTAGATTTATAAGCAAGCCTGAACGTCGTAAGACGTTATTAATCTGTTTATAAAAAAGATAAAATGTTTTAGTCATTTATTATAAGTAATACTATTTTGAGATTTAAAACCAATGAATGTTTTCTGTAGTAGGGGATGGCGTTATGGGAAATAGAAAATGATAATTAAAATATTTTACATACAAGATCGGCCTTAGTGGAAGTACCATTCTCAAAAAGGGCCTTAGATTTATAAGCAAGCCTGAACGTCCTAAGTCGTTATTATTCTGTCTTAATTAAATTTTGACAGCCATTTTGTTTTGGCGGGGAAATTTGAAATCGCCCCTTGGCAAAAGACAAAAATTAATCAAATCAATCGATAGATCAATAATCATCCGAAGCATATCAAACCAAATCAAGTGCCTTATTTTACACAACGCTTATAATTATTATTAGACAACCATAATAATAATATCACTCACATTAGGAAATACCTCTGGCAAAAAGGGCCCTAGATTTATAAGTAAGTTTGAACACACTATTTCGATTTGAAAACGGGCAAATACCACGAGGGTACATAAACAAGATGTCTTTCAGAAACAATTTTGATAATACACAAGCATTTTGAAACCAACACCAATTTCATTTCGTAAGGCAGCTATTTTACCCAACGCCCATCATTATCGTTAGACAACCATAATAACAATAATATCCCTCAAATTAACGTGTACACTATTAGCGAGTTGAGCATACAGTGATAAAAACAAGCTTTACAGTTAAATCTGTAACAATGCCCATACAACAACAAATATACTTGGTTTAAGTTATAGCTTGCCATAAACAACTCTCACTTCAAAAACAGACTCCAATTCAATTGAATTAAGCTACAACTTGCAAAAACTAACCCTCAACTCAAAAATACTGGCTTCTGACAATACTAACTCTAAGCCGTAACAGACAAAATTGTTAAATTATATATATATATATATATATATATATATATATATATATATATATATAGCAGTTTACAAATTTATTTTATATTTTATGTAACAGAAGTTGATCGTGATCGTCTTTCTCGTCTCCTCCGCCTCTCTCTGGTCTCTCCCGTCTCCCTTGCATCTCTCGTTTCCCCGTTTCTAGCGCTTCTCTCATCTCTTTCCAATCTCGTTTCGCACGTCTCTCTCTCTCGTCTCTCCCGTTTCTCTCGTTTTAGGTTAGGCCAATACAAGTAGAATATAACATTTTAGGTTAGGTCAAGGCTCGTGAGAGCCACAATCATCTTCTATTATGGAAAACAATCGTGAGTTTAAAAAATACAGTACTAGATAGCGTCACAAACTGAAAACCCTTTTATATTTTTATTATTGATAAAAAGGAGCTCTGCTAGAACTGGCAACATCTTACTAGTTTTTAAACATATACCACTAGGTATCGCTACAAAACCAAAACCAGTCAGAGTTTTAGGCACCCTTATAGACTACTACTTTTAATTACGACTCATAATTAAAATTGTCTGCGAGGTTGGTCACCAAAACAAAGTAGGTCTCCAAAAACAAGATTGACCACAAATCAAAAATGAACTCCAACAATCAGAAACAGGGGCGTGATCTAGTCTTAGGTTCTACAATCAGTACACGAGATATGGGTGTATACATAACCAATCAGAAGATAGGGCTGCGACCTCTCCTGAACCCATTAGGGCAATGCTCCGCCCAAAATTTCATATTGTACTTGTATTGACCTGACCTAAAATTTTACGTGTATTAACCTAACCTAATACGTGCGTATTGACCTAACCTAAAAACCGTGCGTTTATTAATCTAACCTAATATTTATTTGTATTAACCTAACCTAAAATGAGAGAAACCGAGAGGGATGAGAGAAGCGCTAGAAACGAGGGGGGGGGGCGAGGGAGAGGCGAGAGACAAGAGAACCGATAGAGGCGAGGGAAACGAGAGATGCGAGGGAGACGGGAAAGAACAGAGAGAGGCGGGGGAGACGAGAGAGACGATCACGATTAGCTTCTATTATCGAAATATTCGATAGTTTAAAAATACGTAACTAGACGGCGTCTATCTCACAAGTTAGAACTAGGGCCTCATATTTCAAATTTCCCCCCATAATCATTACAGTGATCTGTATGTAGTTTTAAAATATACCGCCACTTCTATTACAGAAACCATTCATTAGTCTATACACAAGTAGCTGGCGCCACAAACAAATTCAAATGTTTTGGGTAAAGGGGCTACGACAAGCGGACTAAGACCCTAACCATGTACCGAAGATCTATCTATACAAGTTGAAGCCCTACACCTGTCTTACAAGTTAGCATTAGGGCCCCTTTATTAGAATACAATTTCAAATTCCCCGCCAAGAGGGCCAGGGGGCAAAAACCCAAAAGCAAGTTGTGAAGCCCTATACTTGTCTTATGAGTTAGCAATAGAGCCCCGCTTATTGTAATACAAATTCAAATTTCTCCCTCATAACCAATCAGAATGCAGAGACTTTGTCCTCCAATCACAGCACAGCGGTTGTGTGATGGGGAAGGACCAATCAGAAGTCAGAGGACGGACCACACGTACAACCATCAGGTAAAAGAAATGGGTGTGGTCCAGTTTTAGCCCCACCTTAATGAAGGCATAAGGGCCTTATCTAGCCTTAACCCCCCTTAACTCAACCAAAATGGCTGCTAGACCTCATCCTAGGACCAGAAATTAAATTCCATCAAGGGTTCTAAATTAACCATCCAAAGAAGCCGACCCCACCCTCAAAGATCACTAATTAGGGTAAAAATTAACATCAGGGTTGAAAACTCAATCTAGAGGTTGAAAAACGACCCCGAAAGAAGCCATATGTGTAGGAAATTGTTCAATTATATATATATATATATATATATATATATATATATATATATATATATATATATACACACACACACACATATACATGTAGCAGTTTACAAATTTAACTACAATATAAATATACAGTTCTTTTAAGATTAGTGGTTTTGGGTTTATATTATTACATTAAAATTTTGGTATTTGGTCCACAACATTAAAAGCTGATTAACAGGACTGCCCTAGCATACAAGGTATAGAAAGCAGTTTGAGCAAAACTATGCAAAAAATATCATCTTGATGGTCTTGAAATATTTTTGGGCACCACTGACATGTCGCATTCCAGTGGCGTATCAAACACGTTTTTTTACTGGAACGCCGTATTTTTATTGCATATTTGTAAAGTGCCCGAAGAGTAGTTTTTTTATGTAACGTGTAAAATACTAAATTGTTCTGGCTCCCAGATCTTAAATTTAAGGTCAGGCTAAGACGTCATGTACCTTCACATAACATTTTTGAGGTAATTTGTGGGAGGAAAAAATTGACACTTTTTTCCAAAATTTCAAATAGGCCGCCTAAAAAATTACGGCGTTGGATAGCCGAATCTCCAAATTTTCCATTTGCACAAAAAAACTACACATTTCATAACAAAATTTCAGAAAATAAAGTTGTAACGCGAATTTGTCTCGGAACGCCCTTTTTCAAACCCAAATCTGCGACAATAAAACAAAAAAAATGCAATGGTCAAAATAAACAGTCCCAATGAGAATAAACTGACGGCAGCGTCATTATTTTTTGATAAACGTTGCAAAAATCTTCGAAGTCAATAGGTCGATAGGTTTACTTCTACAGTTTTAATCGTAGATAATGAATTGCAAGTTCTGGAGGCGCCTGTTAAAAATCCTCATATTAGTGTCCGTAAAATTAGTAGGAACCCGAATATTTCAATGCGTTTTATGCATCGTTTCAGACGTACAAGTTGCATTCGTTCAAGATACAACTGCACCAGTAATTGCAACTTCAAGATTTTCAAATCAGGCAGGATTTCTGCATCTGAGCTATCAAAAAGATCGACCATCTTATGCGCGTGTTATTTTCCGATGAATCGACGTTCTATAAAAATAGGGTGGTGAATCACCACAACTTTTATTATTACGTCGGTGAAAACTCACACGCCATGAGAATGGCGCCCCAGCAAAGATGGTTAATCAATGTTTGGGGTGGCATCCTGGGAGAACACATTCTGAGTTCATACCGCATCGAGAGGAACTGAACAGCAACAGTCTCTAAAGTAAGTTTTTCGCCAATATCACCAGACCTTACTCCGTTTTCGAGAAATTTACATTACACAACTTGTTTTTCTTCTAAAATTTTTATATTGGGGAGCCAATTGAAATTTTCGAAAAAAATGACAATTTGCGAAGGCCAATCAAATGTTTCTTTCTTTCACTAAATTACCCGAAAAAAATTAGGTACAAGTTTGACTGTGTCCAAATTCGAAACCTAAGCGTAGGTGAAATTGGGTCCTCTCAAAAAAAAAAAAAACCAGAGATGGCCGGACTGTGAGTATAAAAGGTTATAACAGCGAAACAACTAAAGTTAGGGGTATAACACGTTACACAATATTAATTTTTTATACAATTCCAAACAAGAAGGTTAAATAAAATCAAACAAATTTACCAAATGTTCAAACTGGACATGTTGTTAATGCTAGGCATAGCTTGATTTATCAGCAAAAAGAATAAATACCAGGCCGGCTTCAGAAAGGGACACTCCACCACCGATCAAATTTTATATCTTGACCAGTTGATCAACGACGCCTTCTTCAACTGGCAACATGCCGTGGCTGTCTTTTTCGACATACAAAAAGCGTATGATACTGTATGGAGGTATTGGATCCTCGAAACTTTAGATCGCTGGGGAATAAAAGGCAATCTCCCTAAGTGCATACAGAATTATCTCCGAGACCGAACTTTTCATGTGAAGGTTCAACACAGAACATAAAACACCCACCGTAAAACGATAGATACAAATGGAAACATACAACAACTACTGCGGCCATCGTAAAGATCAGTGAGGAACTGCGTATTTCAAACCCACTACGATTATAGTTTTGGCAACCAAGAAACCAAATCGCGCAATGGAAACTTTTAACACCAACAGTAAGCCATGAATAGGAAAACGTAAGGATGAGAACGGGAAGTACGATGTATGTAGCCGTCTTCAACTCAAAGGAAAAGAGTGCATACGCTATAAATACCAGGATACCACCTAGTATGGAAATTACCTAAGGTTACAAATAGAAGTAATATTGAATGCATAGATTTATTACGAGTTGCACAGTCGACGCCCACTCCAGGAACAGTCTTAATTTTTGAACCGTCAGTGTACCAGACCAGGCTTCCCTCAGAGATTTATTGGATTTGCTTATGCCCCTCTTCTCGATCGCCAATAGTTATCTTGAACAGTTTGGTATTCAAGTTTTTGCAATGATGTGGCCTGCTCCCATTTTGGGTATGGGACCCCAATGATCTTAACTAACTCTTCGTGTTCGGTTTTACGTACCTTGTTTGAATCCTGTGAAGTTCCATCTTTGGTTCTGCTTCAATAATACATTTAAGGGGAGGAAGGCTCAGCAGAGATTCCAATGCAGCGGCAGGCATTGATCTCATTAGTTTTAGTTATGTTTCCCTGGATGGCTTTTGGCCCCAATACCAGTGCCGCGTATGTGATTGATGGTCTGACTACTCTGGTGTATAGCCAATGTGGCATGCTTGGTTTCAGTCCACGCGTTTTATCATAGGTGCGTCTTATCACAGCGAGTGTGATTTCCGCTTTTTTGATAATTTTATCAATGTATTGGTTCCAGGTAAGCTTCGAGTCGATAACGACTCCCAAGTATGTTACTTCTACCGACAAGTTGACAAGTTTCTCGCCAACAACAAGAGGACCGAGGTTCTCCATTTTTCTCTTGCGCGTGAATGGTACTATTGTGGTTTTTTAAGGACTGCTCCACAACAGGGGAGACAAAACTCCCCCTTACGGACATCCCTCTGCCACCCGGGCCGCTAAGGTATCCCCAGTATGGCCGTGTGCATCGCTCGACTCCTTAGCACGCAGTCAGTCCACCTGCAGAAGGTTTCCTTTAAGCCAGGACTCCTCAGTCTCGATGTAATAGGGTTAAATGACATGTCGTCAAAGGTTACTTCTATGTCCAAGAATGCCTCTAGAAGGATCTCTCTGCGCAGTAAGGTATTCTCAACTGCTATGATGTGAGGAGGTGCTGTCTGTGTTGACCTTTGTAGCTATTAGCTAGTCCACTTTTGATGTCCTGTAACTTATTCCACCCAAGCCCCGAAGAAATTTGGTCATAGTCTCTTTTCCAGTTTTCGTGTATTTACCGCTGTGTAGCTAGATATTACTTATCGAGCACTGGGTTGAGTTGGACAAAATCCTGTACAGTCTGGCATTCTCCGGAGTCTTTTTGATCTCTTCTCAGTGTCTCTTTCAGGATGCCCTTTTGGCCTTTCTCAGTGCTCTGTTCTATTCAGTGAGGATGTCCTGTAGGTCTCCCAATCTCCTGCACTTTTCGTCCTATTAAATAATTTTCTTGTATGTTTTCTCTGTTCCGTGAGCTTTGAGTCCACCAAGGGACTTTTCTGCTTGAAACACTCTTGGTTGGAGAACAGATCTCTTCGAAGACAGGAAATCAGTGTCTGTCAGTGACTCTACGGTTGCGTCTAAATCTGAGTCGTTGTTGTTTATCTCCGGAAAGTAACTATTTAGGTTTAGGGTTTTGATACTGTTCAATCACTTTTGTTTTACCTGCAATTTCAAATTGTGTGTATCTGTGATTTGAACAGCTTTCTTCATCAGAGACATGTCAGTTCCTAACAAAATTAGCCACAGATGAGCTGGCTATTGCTATACAGTTACCTGCTGCCTACGCCATGTTAAGATGTTAGGTTTGTTTCTCTTATTCATTATGTTCAAGTTATGTGCCATTAGGATAAATCGTATATTCACCCGAGAAAAAAGTGGTGCCCAACAAACCTGGATTTTGTTAACGCGTACCGATTCTTCTGTCGAAATCATCTTGGTCTAATTCATGAATTATTTTCATTTTTTAGGGGTGGAATTTGTATCGAGAAGCACTTTGAAAACATTTGTACGACTCTACGAATATTGTTAGACTTTTTGTATAAGGTGGATAGTTTGGTAATTTTATATGCTCAGTTTCTATTTGTTATCTAGCGCTACCTAAGTTACATTCCTAACCCACATTTTATGTTTTATTTGTTAACTAGGTATGTTCATAACCACTTTAACGTAAAACCCACTATATGTAGTAGACTAGATATAGGTACTGTTAAAGAACTATTAATGAGATTGATGCGTACAATAGGTTTCCTATGAAGTGGTAATGGATATAGTAAGAAAACGAACACATAGGATGAGGATTATGAATGTAATTACATTATGTAGCGCTAAAAAACAAATAGAAACAAAGTATGTAAATTACTTATACAAAAAGTCTATATAAAATATTTTCTAAAGTTAATTTAAAAACAGTCACTTCAATTATAGTTTGCAAACTCTTTTAGACAATCCAAAGGGTTAAGTGGATAATCAGGATAGATCGGGAATTTGTAAAATGAATTGAAAAATTGTGAACAAATACACATAAGGCAAACTAAACGACCTATCAAAATTCACTTTAACGAAATTTAGCTCATATAAAATACAAAGCTTGGGTAAGTCTGTCGTAGCCTTACATATGTTTGGTAATAGTTAAGTGGTAGACGAGGAATCTTTAATCAGGCATGTTAATAAAAAGTAAAAATTTTATTGCCATGAAGGTTTAAAAATCTGTAAAAACAAACGAATTGTAATGCACGATGGCGATCGAGGACTCCTTCGTCGAGCTTTAAAAAATTACTTCCAGCCATAATCTCATATTTATGCCCTTAATACATAAATAACTATTATAATCCTTAGGGGTTTTTTAAATAATTAGAATTTTTTTTATTATCTTACCTAATTTTCATGTTTCAAATACTTAAGAAGTATTTAAATTATGTAAGCGAAATTTACAGTGAAGTGTAACAATAGATCATGTTTTAAATTCCAATTATAATAATCTTGCCATCTTATACAGGTTGTTCAAAATTTAAATTAATGAAATAAGAACTTTAAATGGCTATAACTTGATTAATTTAACTAGAACGCCATATTTTTTACCTTACCAGGAAATGCACTTTTTAATTACCTATCGAATGGTATTAGGGTGTTAAGTATTCGCATTTTTATAGTATACGCCAAATAATGATTTTTTGTACCATTTGGTGTTTTTTAAATAAAAATTCTAATGTATCTATTTACTTATCCTATTTAGAAATGTCAGATAATTTACAATAGTAAGAATAATAATGAGGAATATTTTTACAAATGTTCAGAAACTTGAAACGTAATTTATAATCCAACAGAATATAACAGTAATAATGATAATTTGATATCAACGATAAAATAAAACAGATGCAAAATATTTATAACAGATGTTCTAAATGTCGACCACCCATTTCCAAACAGTAACATATTATTTTTTTTAAAGCACTACTAACTCTGACATTTGCGGGATTACAGTTTTAAAAGCGTCTCTTATGCGTATTTTCATACTGTGTGGTGTTGGAGGTATATTGTACACAATTCCTTTTAGACATCATCATAAAAAAAATTTAGTGGAGTTAAGTCAGGTGATCTGGGGGGCCAACTTTGAAATCCATTTCTTCCAATCTACCTGTTTTCAAAGTTGGCATTCAAGAATTGCCGAATCTCACGATGATAATGAGGCGGAGCTCGATCAAATTGAACGCACATGGTTGTTCTGACCTTTAAAGAGACTTCTTCTAATAATACTGCAAGGTGGTGTAAAAGAAAATCGAGAAACATCATACTATTTAAAGGTCTTTAAAAAAAGTAGGGTCCAACTAAATATGGACCCATATGGGCCGCCATTATGAAAATTAGGCTAAACACTAAACAACACATCATTAACGAAGTTTTCATTTTCTGGCATTGTCAAAATCATTTCCATATACTTTTTGGCAAAGCTGAATTTCATAAGACTGAAATCTGTGTCTTAAAGAATTCTTGAAATACTTGCTAATATTGATATTGGGATTTTCTATAACTGAACCAACTGCCGTAAAAATATTTTCTTTATCCTCAATTACAGAATTTCTTGTAATAGGTTTTTATGATACTTCCACTTTCCATAAAATGGTTTAATAATCTCTCAAAAACGGATGGATTAGGATGATTTCCTTTGCAAAACCTTTGAGTATAAACTCGAACGCCAATAAACAATTTTGATGGCATTCTCCAAGAATAAGAATAATATCTATACGCTCTTCTTTTGGATAAATCTTCATTTGGACTAAACAACACTACAACATTAGTCAAATAATAACGATCTTCCAAAATTACAAAAAATGAAACCACTATAGCAATTCTTAGACTAAATGAATTATGTGACATTTCTAAATAGCATACGCAACTAGATATATTAGAAATTTTATTTAAAAACTCCAAATGGTGCAAAAAATATATTTTTGTGCCTTCGTTCTGTAATAGGCCATACGAAGACAGCAAATGCGTCCGGAAATTATACGTTTTCCGGCCTAGGCCGGCAAAAATAATACTACATTACAGTTGGTATTCGTTGTAGTGGCAAAACTGATGGAATTAGAATAATCGACATAATCGACATTTGACATAACACAAAGAATAATCGCGTTACTGTGTACGTGTACGCATCTGTTATTATGTTCATATTAATTCATTATAAACTACAAATTACGTTCATAAATTATTATATAGGCAACAAATTGGTAAGGTACCTATAAAATGCGAGAAATGAATAATTTCTCAATATTGTATTTTTTACATTATATTGGTTACTGTCAGTTGTCAGTATTGCCAACTTAATTTCAAAAGGTATGGAATTTTAAAAAATACAACAATATTGTTTATCAATTTTAATAACAATTGTTGACGTCGGCACAAAAATCTTATGTATCACTCTGACATAAAATGGTTTTCGAGTACTCATAAATTTGCAGGCCTTGACTTTGTTCATACTCGCAAACATCTTCTGGCCTTGTAATACAAGTAAGTTCTTATTTGATTTGTTTTAATTTTTGGATACCCTGTATAAGATGACAAGGTTATTATAATTGGATTATAAAATATGATCTAATGTTACACTTCCCTGTAAATTTCGCATACACAACTTAAATACTTCTTAATAATTTGAAACATGAAAATTAGGTTAGATTATGATAAAATTCATATTATTAAAAAAAACTTAAGGTTTAGGTAATATAAACCTTATTAAAACATAAGGTAAGGTGGGGCAAGAGCGGTTACGGGGCAAGAGCGTAACATAGCCGTTAAATTTATATTACTTTTGAAATAGGTGCTGCCATCTATTTTTTGGAATCCTTGATACGTCTGCAGTCGAACTAAATTGTTACAGAGTTGAATTATTCAGTCTTATTGATGCTACAGCTGTGAAAGTGTCACATATGTCTTCCAACTCTCAGAGCAAGTTCACCAACAATAATTAATCCGCTGGTTCTTATGTAATCCTTAGAGATTTTTGTTTGATTTTTGGCGAGTAAACAAATTAGCTTTAGTAGCTAACGTTCAGCTTAATATTTTGTCCTAAATTTATCTTATTGACAGTTTTTTTTACTATACCGCTCTTGCCCTTTGCCTTTTTCAACTCAGTGCTAGTGCGCATATCAATCCTGGGGCAAGATCGATACCTTATTACGCACTTACCCCAACGTTTTGAGCGACATTTTTTTTTAATTCTTAGTTCCACCATGGTGAGAAAATACATCCGCAAAAGTAACAGAGGCAAAGGATATACCGCATAGAGCCTCGAAACTGCGTTGTCAGCAATAAAGTCGGGCCAAATGACTTTATACCGAGCTAACAAAGTATTCAACATTCCATTAACTACACTTCATGACCATCTTAAAGGCAGAAGAGGTCAAAAAAGCTCTAGCTATGGCAGACCCCAGGACATTCCTGAACAGAAGAAGAAAAACTAGCAAATTGTCTTCGTAGCATGGAAAAATGGGGTTTCGGCCTGTCCCGAAAGGAAGTATTGCAAACTGTAGCTGATTACGTCAAAGAAAATAACATAAAAACGCAGTTTAAAGATGGAAAGCCCGGGGAAGACTGGTTTCTTAATTTTAAGCGTAGACATAACCTATCTATTGAAATACCTCAGAGTGTCGAATACGCCAGAAAAAATAATATTGATCCATTCTTAATCTACGATTACTTTGACTTACTCGAAAAAACTATTAATCAACTTGGTTTGCAAGAACGCCCTTCACAAATTTGGAACTTGGATGAAAGTAGCTTTTGTACGGATCCGTCAAAAACAAAAATTTTCGGACAACGGGGAGCCCCATCGACAAGAACCACAAGTGGAACTGGCAAGCAAAATACAACAGTTTTTATGTGCTGTAGCGCAAGCGGTGAAAAAGCTCCTCCGCTTATTATTTTTAAAGGTAAGCATGTTTGAGAACAGTGGACAGCTCCACCGCGTACAGAATTTCCAAATACTACCTACGCTGCCACATCTAAAGGGTGGATGGAGACAACTGTATTCAAAAACTATTTTCAAAACAGTTTTCTAAAGAATATTGACTCGGAACGACCTGTGTTAGTCGTTTATGACGGGCATGCTACTCATCTTGGAGCGGATGTCATAAATTTGGCTGTGGAAAACCATATAACCATACTTAAGCTTCCACCCCATACCAGCCATATTCTGCAACCACTAGACTTGTGCGTATTCAAATCACTCAAGACTCGTTGGGATGCCAAACTCGTTGAATGGCAGAGAAAGAACGTAGGAGAGATATGGACGGAAACCAAACCCGAAATTTTAGTGAGTGGTTTTACTAAAGCGGGGATATTTCCCTTTAATAGGAATGTTGTGAAGCAAGACTCCTTTGATCCAGTAGTTTTTTAACGTTGGCAAAAAAAGCAAAATGTGGCTAGCAGTGATGAATCTGTCGAGTCTGTGCAGAGCACATCAGTAAACACTAATGCAGTACCAGTCTCCATCGAACCAACGCCAAGTTCAAGCTCGCAAGAAAATATTTACATTCCTCCGCAAGAACCACAGAAAATTCCGGTTGTGTCATTCGATGAGCTGTTGTTGAAATCAACCAAACGTGAAAATAACCCTGATTTGAGAAAAAGAAAACGTGTGTGTTTAGGAGCAGAGGTAATAACAAGAGCCGAAGTTGACAAAATATTAAACAAAAATACAATAAATAAGAGTAAACTAGAAAATAAGACCAGAAAAAATAAAAAAGTTACTACACAAAAGGTATCTGAGAGCAGTTCTGATGATGACAGTAAATCTTGTCACAGCGATTCAAGTGAAGATAGAATAAGTGAATTTGATAATCTGAGTAAAAGTGATTTGGATGAGTTCGAAAAACACGAAACTCCCACTGATGAACCTGGTTTTACCAAAATACAAGTTGGTGATTTTGTATTAGCAAACTTTGTTGGCAAAAAGAAAGTGTTCAAATATGTTTGTTTAGTAAAACAACTTATCAATGATGCAGAAGCAGAAGTAACAGGCTTAAAAAGGCTCACAAATAAGTACCATTTTATTTTAAAGGAGAACTATGTCTGCAGCATACTGTTGTCCGACATAGAAAACAAAACTGCCTTTCCCAAAAACATCAATAACTGCTGATTACGAAAAGTATATTTTTGAGACTGCTCCTGAAGTATTTGAGGCTTAAGAATATGTAACTGTTTCAACTACTTATTGTTTTTAAGTTTGGATAGAATTTTGTTGTTTTAGTTCTTAAACTTACGTTTTGCCCTTTAAATAAATAATTTTCCAGTAATACGAATTCAGCTTCATTCGACTTTCTCCTAGAATATATTTCGTAGCTCTTTCTTTCACGATAATAACTCAAAGTTGAACATGCCAAAAAAATTTACATAAAGGAATTATGCACTAGTCCCGCGTAAAACTCGATACATTATTAGCAAATATAATGGCATATTGTGCTCTTGCCCCGGACCAATGGGGCAAGTGCGTAACATGTACGTCAAAAAAATTTTTGCATACGGAAGTGGCAAATATTTTATTTTTGTTAAACATATCTTATCAGTTAATGGTTGAATGATCGCAATGATACGACAAACATACAAAACCTCGAAAATTTAACATGAGCGATTTTCATAGTTAGTTAAAATTCAACTATGGAAATTCTCTTTCGCACTTGCCCCACCTTACCTTACAGTTATTGTTATCGGAGAATCAAAAAATTCAAAAATATACAGGTGGGGGTTGGGGGGTTGGAACACCCTGTATAATATGAAGATAGTTTTAAAAAGTAACCATAATATACCCCTATATTTCCCAAAAGTGTATTTTGTTACATTTACTTGAGATTAATATTTGTTAAACAATTTTCTCTGTTTAAGGGGCTACACTACCTTAAAACATGAGAACAAAAAATTATTTTTAGTATAAAATATTTGGGAGTATAGAAGTACGTGTTTGAGGGTTCCCTAAAAAAATAATTATAAAATTATTTTGATAACAGGAGCTTCAGAATAGTTGGATAAACGTTGAAAATCAAGAAATTTTCTACATTCACAACATGTTTTCTTTTGCATTAACAGCTATGAAATTGATAATACTGAAACAATATGCAGTGCACTACGTCCTGTTGGTTTTATATTTTAAAAAATGTTATTGTTAAAAGTGTTATAACATTTGTAAAATACGAAGTACTTCGAAGCGTGCTATTGTAGCCTTTAAAAAATTATAAGTATTCTGGACAACAGGATACAGGTATTATAATGAATAATATAAAATGACTATAAACAATCAAAAAAAATATATGGATAATTAAGATGGGAAAGTAATTGTATTAACAAATACGCCCTTCACAGGTCCACGCCTAACAATTCCGGCAATAACCAATAGGAATTAAGGTACCTATACAAGATAAATGTGCATTATATAGTAAGCAGCCCTAATGACGCTCGACCTGACAATTTTAAAATGTACAAGAATGACTCATTTGTATAAAATGCTATCGATGTACTCAAAGAAAAATAGCAAACGGCTACTTAAAAAATTTGTTAATTAAACTTATAGTTAACGGAAATTCCTCATTAAATGACATCTGCTGCACTGTAAGATTAAGTTCTTAAGTACAAAGGGTTAAAATGCATTCATTACCGGTTTATTGTTATGCGTAAACCCATTAGTAAGTTAGAAAGAGAGTAGGTATACTTTGAATTTACCTATTTAAGGTCCTTCTTTTTGGATTTATGTTTATTATGTATCATCAGTGTGTAGTGTGTATTCGTTCCTAGAGTTTCATAGTATTCAAGACCTTTTAATTGGTTAATTGGTGACGATGGCATTGTAGAAATTAAGTGTTTGCACAGTATGAAGGGGAAAAAATTGTTGGACTCATATTTGGAAGAAAATAGATCACTGACGAATAAACTATGTTATGTAATAGTTGATGGAAAAACTAGGTAAGAATATTTATTTCTATGCGGCGGCAAAACAATGTTTGTTTCAGATCAAAAAGAAACCACAACTATTTTTACCAAGTTCAGGGTCAACTAAATATAAGCAGGAGAAATTTCTGCGACTTTATCATATATTGCGAAACAGACTTTTCTATTGAAAGAATTTACAGGGATGAAGAGTTATGGAATAAGACCATGCTACCAAAATTAAACAGATTTTATATGGATTGCATTCTACCGGAAATAATTGACCCAAGAATCTGTAGAAATATGCGAATACGAGATCCCAAATGGGTATTAAATACAATATAAATTCAATTGCTGCTCGATATTGCACTTTTCATACATTTTTATGTATATTATATTTTTTTTGTATAGTTAATAGTGTAATTTCAACTCATTAGATTTCCGTTAAATAGAAATTAATACTTACGTACATACTTTGTAATAATTTTATTTTATGTATTGTCCTGTAAGTGGAATTATTCTGTTAGTCAATAAATATTATAACTATATTTAATTTGATAATAATTGAACTAATTATTAATGTAACCTTTTGAAGCAAACATAAATATATCATTCTTTTACGGTCCGAACGATTACCAATAATATTATAATATTATATTATTAATAATATTATATTATTAGGTGGTAGGCATGTATACTCCATGCCAGCCGGGGAGGTACCACCACCCTTACCATGGGCTCCTTAATATTGGGTCTCCGATTTTCTGAGCTCGGTAAGGGCTGCCGGTTACCTTTTCCATCATCCTCAATCTATTCTCATCCTTATTCTTCCTTCTCGCCCTCACTGTCTTCCTATCGGATTAAAAGTCCCAAATTAAAAAATAAGATGGCTGTGGTTTCTAGGTTATAAATTCCGGACGTAAAATCCTGCCCCATTCGGATGTCCGGGAGGCAGGGCCCAAGCGGTACGGAATGTTGTGGCCAACACTTTTTAAAAGTTTCACTTTTGGGATATATAGGGTTCTATCATGGTTACTTTTTAAAACTATGTTCATATTAAACAGGGTGTCCCAAAGCCCTAAAGGTGTCAAGTTGCCTTTTTTTAAATTGACCCCCCGCACATTTTTGCATTTTTGGATTCTCCGATAGCAATAACTGTATGTTTTAATAAGGTTTATAATACCCAAACCTTCAGGTTTTTTTTACCTAACAACATCAATACATCCAACTAAACACTAAAATTTGCATCGGCACAACTCTTACAATCTTGCCGGAAATACTAAATATTTTGTTTGAAGGTTTTGGAAACTAAAATAGAATAAAACGTTGCATGTACCACGGGCATAACAGTCGATTATGGCTCTCTTTCGTCGGGTTTTAAAAATTCCTTCGAGCCATAATCTCATATTTATGCCCTTAATATATAAATAACTATTGATAACTATTAATAGATCATGTTCCATATTCCAATTATAATAATCTTGCCATCTTATACATGTTGTCCAAAAATTTAAATTAATGAAATAAGAACTTTAAGTGGCTATAAGTTGATTAATTTAAATAGAACGCCATATTTTTTACCTTACCAGGAAATGTACTTTTTAATTACCTATCGAATAGTATTAGGGTGTTTCTATGGATAAGTATTCACATTTTTACAGTATACGCCTATAAAATGCGAACAATGAATAATTTCGCAATATTGTATTTTTTAGGTTATATTGGTTAGTCAGTTGTCAGTATTGCCAACTTAATTTCAACAGGTATGGAATTTTAAAAAATACAACAATATTGTTTATCGATTTTAATAACAATTGTTGACGTCGGCACAAAAATCTTATGTATCACTCTGCCATAAAGTGGTTTTCGAGTACTCATAAATTAGCAGGCCTTGTCTTTGCTCATACTCGCAAACATTTTCTGACCTTGTATAACAAATAAGTTCTTATTTGATTTGTTTTAATTTTTGGATACCCTGTATAAGATGACAAGGTTATTATAATTGGATTATAAACTATTATCTATTGTTACACTTCCCTGTAAATTTCGCTTACATAACTTAAATACTTCTTAGTAATTTGAAACATGAAAATTAGGTAAGATTATGATAAAATTCAAATTATTAACAAAAACTTAAGGTTTAGGTATTATAAACCTTATTAAAACATACAGTTATTGTTATCGGAGAATAAGAAAATTCATTAATATATAGGGGGGGGGGGGGGTTTAAAAAAAGACAACTTTGATACTTTCATGGCTTTGGGACACCCTGTACAATATGGAGATAGTTTTAAAAAGTAACCATAATAGACCCCTATACCCCAAAAGTGTATTTTGTTACATTTACTTGAGATTAATATTTATTAAACAATTTTCTCTGCTTAATGAGGAGAGTTGAAATTGCTATTGGAACGTTCAAAGCTTGTAAACTTTGGTTTTAAATACACGTATTAAAAATATGCATGGTTTAGGATATTTTTGAAAATAACATTCACAAACATTTCCAAAAAAAAATACTCCATTAATGTTTGCAATAACGACTCCTGGAATACATTTAAATAGGAATTACCTGACTTAACATTTTAAAATTGAGAGTTTGGCTCTTGAATTTGCATTATTGCAAATAAGTTCAAATTACGCTTTTCAAGATGGGGTACCTGGGGCATGGTGCAAACGTCCTATTTTTTACCTTACCAGGAAATGCACTTTTTAATTGCCTATCGAATGGTATTAGGGCGTTTCAATGGATGTCTTCGCGTTTTTACAGCATACGACAAATAATGATTTTTTGTACCATTTGGTGTTTTTTAAATAAAGGTTCTAATGTATCTATTTACTTATCCTATGTAGAAATGTCAGATAATTTACAGTTATACGAATTATAATAAGGAATATCTTTACAAATGTTCAGAAACTTGAAACGTAATTTATAATTCAACAGAATATAACAGTAATAATGGTAATCTGAAATCAATGATAAAATAAAACAGATGTCCGAAATGTCGACCACCCATTTCCAAAAAGTAACACATTATTTTTTTTAAAACTACTACTAACTCTGATATTTACGGGATTACAGTTTCAAAACCGTCTCTTATGCGCATTTTCACAATGTGTGTTGTTGTCGGAGGTATATTGTACAAAATTCCTTTTATGTATCCCTATAAAAAGAAATCTGGTGGAGTTAAGTCGGGTGATCTGGGGGGCCAATTTTGAAATCCATTTCTTCCAATCTACCTGTTTTGAAAGTTGGCATTCAAGAATTGCCGAATCTCGTGATGATAATGAGGCGTAGCTTCATCAAATTGAAGCCACATGGTTGTTCTGATGTTTACAGGGACTTTTTCTAATAATACTGGAAGGTGGTGTAAAAGAAAATCGAGAAACATCATATTATTTAAAGGCCCTTAAAAAAAGTAGGATCCAACTAAATATGGTCCAATATGGGCCATCATTATGAAAATTAGGCTCATCACTAAATAACACATTATCAACAAAGTTTTCATTTTCTGGCACAATATCCAAGACATACAAAATTCAATTCTGTTGTCAAAATCATTTCCATAAACTTCATGGCAAAGCTGGATTTCATAAGAATGAAATCTGTATCTTAAAGAATTCTTGAAATACTTGCTTGATTAATGTTAGTATTTTCGGATATCTGATTTTGACTGATATTGGGATTTTCGATAACTGAACCAACTGCCGTAAAAATATTTTCTTTATCATCGGTTACAGATTCTCTTGTAATAGGTTTTTTTTGACGCTTAAAATGGTTTAATAATCTCTCAAAAACGGCTGAATTAGGATGATTTCTTTTGGGAAACCCTTGAGTATAAACCCGAAAGCCAATAAACAATTTTGATGACATTCTCCAAGAATAAGAATCATATCTATACGCTCTTCTTTTGGATAAATTTTCATTTGGACTAAACAACACTACAACATTAGTCAAATAATTACGATCTAATCTTCCAAAATTACAAAAAATAACACCAACATAGCAAAAATAGACTTTGCAGACTAAATTCTCAGAGACTAAATGAATTATGTGACATTTCTAAATAGCATATGCAACTAGATATATTAGAACTTTTATTTAAAAATTCCAAATGGTGCATAAAATACTATTTTTGTGCCTTCGTTCTGTAATAGGGCATACGCAGACAGCAAATGCGTCCGAAAACTATGCGTTTTTCGGCTTAGGCCGGCAAAACTAATACTACATTACGTGTACGTGTACGTGTACGCATCTGTTATTATGTCCGTATTGTATTAATTCCTTATAAACTACAAATTACGTCTATAAATTATTATAAAGTCAACAAATTGGTAAGGTACCTATAAAATGCGAGTAATGAATAATTTCGTATTTTTTAAGATACATTGGTTACTGTCAGTTGTCAGTATTGCCAACTTAATTTGAACAGGTATGAAATCTTAAAAAATACAACAATTTTGTTTATCGATTTTAATAAAACAATTGTTGACGTCGGCACAAAAATCTTATGGATCACTCTGCCATAAAATGGTTTTCGAGTACTCATAAATTTGCAGGCCTTGACTTTGCTCACACTCGCAAACATCTTCTGGCCTTGTAATACAAGTAAGTTCTTATTTGATTTGTTTTAATTTTTGGATACCCTCTATAAGATGACAAGGCTATTATAATTGGATTATAAAATGTGGTCCATTGTTACACTTCCCTGTAAATTTCTTAATAATTTGAAACGTGAAAATTACGTTAGATTATGATAAAGTTCATATGATTAAAAAAAACTTAAGGTTTAGGTATTATAAACCTTATTAAAACATACAGTTATTGTTATCGGAGAATAAAAAAATTCAAAAATATAGAGGGGGGGGGGGTGGAACACCCTGTATAATATGAAAATAGTTTTAAAAAGTAACCATAATATATCCCTATATTTCCCAAAAGTGTGTTTTGTTACATTTACTTGAGATTAATATTTGTTAAGCAATTTTCTCTGTTTAATGAGGGGGGCTGAAATTGCTATTGAAACGTTTAAAGCTTGTAAACTCTTGTTTTAAATCCACGTATTAAAAAAATGCATGGTTTAGGATATTTTTGAAAATAACATTCACAAACATTTCGAAAACATAATACTTCATTAATGTTTGCAATAACGACTCCTGGAATGCATTTAAATAGGAATTACCTGATTTAACATTTGAGAATTGAGAGTGGTGAAAGAGTGAAAACACACAATTAACTCGCTTGCATAGTTTTTTAAATTTTTAATGGTTTCATAAATTTAGAGAGTAGATTATTCGCAAATGAATACAGTATGTAAAATAAAACATTGAGTTGTACTTATCCAACCCATATATGTCTATAAATTAATTTGCACAGTGTGATCAATAATGCTGAATAATGAAATATTGGTGTCTGCCGCAGAAAATCGAACATCAAAAAACGACGTCCACTCGGGAAATAAATGTATTAATACTTAATTATTGTGCAATTCATTTATTGTCGTTGGAATGAAGACTCATTAGTAATTGTTGTTCTTTACATTGTTATAATT
The DNA here is from genome assembly GCA_036346205.1 of Vesta saturnalis. Lineage (NCBI taxonomy): Eukaryota > Metazoa > Arthropoda > Insecta > Coleoptera > Lampyridae > Vesta > Vesta saturnalis. The sequence continues at coordinate 1,773,225 of JARFJB010001798.1, forward strand.
TAGATTAGGGTAAAAATTTCAGACAAGTAAAGCGACAAAAATGTTTACTTTTTATGCGCATGAATTTATAAGGACAACTTATATTAAAGTATATGTGTGAAGTGTCATAGAATGGTAAAAAACTGTAAAATATGAGATCGTAATTAACAATTTTGTTTAAGAAATAAAAATGTATCCTTCGTATTACTGCACTATAAACTTATAGAACTTAAACGTAAAAGTTAATACATGGAACTTACCATTAATATCATTGTTATTTTCAGCCAAATTACTATCCCAAGATGCCACGGCACTATCGACACTAACTAAACCTGGACTAGAATAACTGCATCTGGTTCCTTCTAAAAATTAACAAATTGTCACACAATTTAACAATAATGAAATTAGCGAACCTGATTTAGAATTAAGCGTACGAGCAATTTTAAGCTGTACTCGATCACCAGAAGTTTGTAAAAGCCTTATTGCGTCAGATAAAGGTCGATTTTCTAAATTCTCTCCATTTATTGCTAAAATACGATCGCCAACATGCAATGCGCCAGTCTTTTCAGCTAATCCACCTTTAAAACAATAATTAGATTAGAAATCTTAATAAATTTATACAAACACCATCTGTTAGTCGTGAAAGAACAATTGGTTCCATACAGTCTTCGCTTCCCGAAATAGTTATGCCTAAAGGTCCTCCGTATTTAATTAACTCTACTGTATAAACAACGCAATCGAGAAATAAGTTAGCGTTATCGGTTTCAGTTTTCTCTATTTTTAGAGTAACTATTTCATTAGTAGAGCTTTGGAATATATCAAATGCCGATTCGAAACTCATATGGTCTAATGGTCGATTATCTATTTCTAATAAACGGTCTCCGGCGTGCAAAGTACCCGTTCTGTGCGCAATTGATCCCCTTCGAATTTCTGATATAATGAATGGCTCTTCCGGATGGTTTTTGGTCGCTAAAGTAATAGCAATTATTGAGGAATGAGATATCTATTAATAAATTACCAGTGATTGTTATTCCTAATCCGGGACCCCTTTTCGCCAGCTTTACTGTGAATATACCGCTCGATGGCACAATTGTATCGGCTACATCAAATTCTAACTGCAAAACTATTTTAGATGTAGCGGTTGAAGTTGAGCCTAATTCTAATAAAGATGTAATTTCTTGAAGCGTTAAATTAGGTTGATGATTGACGGATAAAATTCGGTCACCAGCCTGCATACACCCACATCTAAAAATAATAACTTATTATTTAATTCGCGATCAATCACACTCACCTGTAAGCTGGCGAATCTGGAGATATCCGTGATATTAAAATATCTGCCGGTCTGTTGTCAGAATGTTCACCAACAGCTAATGTTAATCCGTATCCTTTTGCTCTATCAGCTATTAGAGTAACGTATAAATTTTCGACGTGACAAACGCCCATATTATTTGACCACCCACTAAAATTTGTACATATAATACCTACAATATTAAATAAGTTAGTTTAAAAAGACATTATGAATGAAGTTTACCAGAATCGTATTCAAAAGATTTAGGTATAAAGCTTTTTCTATTAAACATATTTCTGTTCCTTGAACGTCTCGAGTTGATTGTACTGAAACCAGACATGGTTGGACTGCTCGGATATGGAGCTGAAAATTAAAGTTGTGCAATTTAATTATTGATTTTTTTCAATACAAAGTTAAGATTTAAAATGTGCAGTATGATATATAATCTAGCTTTGTTATTTATAATATACATTTAAACACGTCGTTAACTTTTGGTTTATTTATTGCCAATAAAAACACATTGCAGCTGTTATTATATGCCCCTGAAAACGTACGATATTTTTAGCTTACTTCTTTTAACTTTACTTAAGTACTGTATTTATTTGCATTAACAATATTATAAATGATTTTTGTTTACTACAACTTAATTATTAGTTTCTCTGAAAGTTTAACTGAATTCATTCAGGATGTAAACGTATGCCTATTCTTAATTATCTATTATTTACATTTAAGTGGAAATGTTTGTCTCAAGACCTTATTGTAACGGGTGGCCAACTAAGAACGGACGATGGCTATATCTTGGGAACTGTCAACATGACAACATTGGAAACAAATACTAATAGGTAAATCGGCCAACAGAAATCGCTGGAAACTATTTTCAAGTTCCTGCGATGACAGCTAGGGGGCGTACACCAACACCAAATTAGAAAATCTGCCTTTTCTCTTAAATCGGTATTATGAAGATATGTTCCAAATAGTTTTGCTATAAACTACATAAACTTAGAAACATTTTCTTTTTTTTTGTAATTTTTTCTATTTCTTTAATTTGGGGAGGGGGAGGAGGTAAATGTTCACTTGAAAAAATGTTATAACCTCTTTTTAACTGAACCGATTTGTATAAACTGGTCTCGCTTGAGAGAAGCTTCTCGGGTGCTTCTAATAAAATATTGACGTTCTCGGTTCAGTTTTGTTTCCAGTCGGTAGATGGCGTTTTGTGGCAAAGACATATAGAGTTCCTATATAGACAGAGTACCGCAATTGTTTTGGCCGTTACTTTGGAGTTAAAATGGCGGCTAGTGACGTTATGACCTCTTAGTTGTCAGCTGTCAGTTGTGATAATTTTTCGGCGCGAACCAATTGAAGATTTATTTCAAGAGTTATCCAAAAAAACTGCGGGGTGTTGTGTTCCTAAATGCAGGAATTGTAGCGAAGACGGCTACCGATTATTTAGTGTACCCACAGCCAAAAATGATGACCAGAGAAGAAAAGTGTGGTTAAATTTCATTAACAGAAGTGAACTACCGACAAGGGCTTCAATTTGTGAGGTAGGCAATATTGTTTTGGTAATAAAAATCGTAATATGGATCCTATTTCGTTATAAATGGTATTTTTTATTACACTGTCTCTTCAGGTACATTTTGATGACGATCACTTATAAGTTACAAGTCTTTAATTTCCGTTGTTTCTTGAGCGCCGAAGAATATTTTAGAAAATTCATATTAGACTTATTAAGTAATAAGATTCATTATGAAGACATTTCAAAATAATTTCTTTGCACTGTGCTTTTAATGTAGCTATTTGTCGTGCTAATACTGGAGAAAAACTTGTAAATTTATTTTTCCAACGACCACATGTGAGAATGACATATAGCACATAGATTACCTACCGCGACAGTCACAAATATCACTCTAGAATTGAAACGTAAACTATTACTCTAGTGTGTCTACTATGTCTACTAAATATGTTGACCTTGATCTCATAGTATTCCACTTTTTACCTGGCACTATTTAACCATTGTGCTGCATAATGTCATAAAACACAAAGAAAATCACACTTTAAACTTAAAAAAATATACTTATAAGTGTTTAATCAAAATTAAAATGAAATATTCCAATACCATTAATTTTTTTTTATCATTGTGGACCTGAATAGGCTAAATTTGGGCTATTGTGCTAAAGCACTCAGGAACACTTAGGAGGATAGATAGAGGGATAATGAATTGCCAATAGATGCCTATGAACAGCTACCTTAAATTTTCTCATATCATAAGTGAGAGGAAAGCAGGAACTAGGGAGATCATTCCAGAGTTTAGAAGTCGTGTAGAAAAATGTGGATTGCGCCCGTTTGGTACGACAAGTGGAGATTTGTACTGCATACTGATGATGTGAATGAGCGAACCGAGTGTTTCTCGCAAAGATAGCCCGATATGGTATCAAAGAATATAATTCAGCAGCACAATAGCCGTTGTAATAACGATAATACAAAGAAACAACTGAAACCATCCTTCTATGCTCAAGGGACTGTATGTGAGAAGTTAAGGACGGCTCATTTATAAGCCTAATCGCTCTCTTTTGAATACGATCAACGATATCGAGAGCGTATTAGGGAGCACTAACCCAGAGGTGAGAATTATATTCCAGATGAGGCCGAATTTGGGCCCTATACAGCAGAAGGAGTTGTCGAGAGGTAAAGTACTGCTTAGATCTGTACAAAAAGCCTATTTTACGAACAGCTGTTTTGGTATCTGACAGAAGATGGTCAACCCATGAGAGATTTGAAGATACAGTCATACCCAACAGAGTAATAGAGTCTGAAAACTTAAGAACTGAGCCATTCATACTTACAACAGGAAATGATCGATCTTTTTTGGCGGCCACAAGGCAACACTGAGTTTTGTTAGCGTTAAATTTAACTAGATTATTGCTTCCCCATTCGAGAATACGTTGAATGTCTTTGTTGAATGAATTTGCCATTTCAGCTTTAATTTCTTAATTTGACATAGAAGGTGGATTATCACTACGAGTAGACTGAGATGAACTACAGTGAAGAGTTCTATCGTCAGCAAAGCAATTGATAGGGTCAGTTATTGAAGAAATAAGGTCATATATGTACAGCAGAAACAATATAGGCGCTATAACATATCCCTGTGGCACGCCCGCGTTAATGCTAACTTTTTTTTGAAAAAAAGCAACTACGACACGTATTCGTCTTTTATCAAGGAAACTAGAAACCCAGTTGATGAGCGTATCATTTAACCCAAACCATGTGAGTTTGGCAAGTAAACACTTATGCCAAGCTTGGTCAAATGTCTTTGAGATATCTAAAGCGACTACAACTGTTTCACCGGACTGCTCTACTGTATTGTTCCAAACTTGGGTCACATATGAAAGAAGATCGCCTGTTGAACGACTTTGCCTAAACCCATATTGGTGGTCACTAAGGAGCTTGTTAGTTTCAAGGAACGTGAGCAGTTGCTGATTGATAGCTTTTTCCATGATTTTAGACAAAATGGAAGTGATGGCAATTGGTCGGTAGTTTGAGGGATCATCTTATCGATTTTTTTGTGAATCCATTCATAAAGTGTGCAGTACTTCGAAAACCTTCACTCCACCTTCTCCAGAAACTGATATCGAGGCTGATACTGTACAAGATGCACAAATAACGGAGACAACAAACATCTCTAAATCTTTATTGCAAACTCCATTACAATTTACGAATTGCAGTAATAATGATATTACTTTCAATTTGTACCATTCTAAGTAGTTATTATTTTAAGTTTTTGTTACTCAATCGTTATTTTTCTTTGTATTCAATCAACAATAAAATTCTCAAATTAAAGTAATCAAAAAATATATTTACTTTTGTTTTGGATATTGTGCATTATTTGTGGTCGTCGGAAAAATAGTGTACATTACTAGTATGGAAAGTGCCATTTCACATTCGTGGGATTGTCGTACTCGGCTAACGTCTCGTGCGACAATCTCCCACTAGTGTGAAATGGGTCACTTTCCATATTGTTAATGCAATATACTAGTTTAAAACCAGATTTTTCCTGCATTAAAAATATATAACAAGGAAGAGGTTAAAAAAATTAAATCTACCGAGTTTGTTAGAAGCAGCAAAAGTGTTGCTGTGCGTGATCCTGTAAAGAATATTAAATAAGTAGCTTGTATTTTTGAAATAAGAAATAACGAATTGACTTTGTATTTTAATAATTATTTGTACAACTCGTTTGAAAATCAGAAAAAAGAAACTTTATACTGAGGGTAAGGATTTCTTTGCCTGAGAGTTTTGAGTATAATCCCATTGTTTATGTGTGAATAATACTAAGTATTACGGTACTATCTGACACCAATACCTTTTCTTCAAGTCAAATTTCCCGCTCTTTTCTGGAGTAAAAATGTCGTCAATTGCGGTACTCTGTCTATGTAGGAACTCTAAAGCCGTACATTTTTGTAATTGTCTCGAAAATTTTAGATCGAAGGGTATAATTATTTTTAACTCACGAAAAAGAGAGTAAGAAAATATAGGGGTTGGTGAAAACCACAAGTCGATATCTTCTTGCGTTACACAAATATGAAAAAAACAAACGTAAAAATATATTTTATTAGCAACAGAATTAGAGAGATGGTTTAACTGTCATTAATTATTAAAATTTATTAATTATTAAGCTATTAAAACAAAGGAATAAAATTTAACACACTAAATGTCCTCTGGGGGGCGAATCCTTAATTTAGAGCAGATAAAAAAGGATCGATGTTAGAGAAGAATGGTGTGCAACAGCCCTAATACTGAACAGCTAATGACGCCCCAAACGTTCAAATTGTCACCCGTACTGTTCAATACAGATCTACAATCTCTCACGCATGGACATAGACATAGCAGTCTAATAAAAACAAGTAGGTCTGAAATGCTGAGAATAACACAAATCAATAGCCACTTTAAATATTGCTTTGTGTCAAAATAATGTTGGCTCCATCAAAACTTTTCGTATTTGATTAACAACATGTCGTTAACAAATGAAATAAGATTACTTTTTAATGCATGAAGAACTGTTACAGCAAGAGTATAAAAAACAAAACAAAACTCAACTTCCGGCGGTTTGCGACGATTCCATAAAAGGACATGAAACAGGTCTTGGAAAGAAAGTTTTTGGACATTTAAAACATCAGCAGAAAAACGAATATTTCTCAACAGAGCAAATTTACTACGGAAGGTATTGTTACATTCTAAGGTGATACATAGAAAATGAAAGTCCCAACATATCGATGAAAACCGTCACCTTTCTCAAAACTGGAAATTTATGCACAAGAAGACAATAAAATGCAACCTAGGTAAATAATAATCATTTCTTAGTGAAGCCATCAGTCATAAACGTTAGTAGGATTGGAAGCAATACGTAAAAATATATAAAAAAAAAAACAGTTTAGTTTAATGTCAGTGTAGCTTAGTTGCTATCTTTCAAAGATTGTTCATGTTTTTCCTAATTGCATAGGTACCATTTCGTGTTATTGTTCGAGGTTTCCGAGTTTTTCTTGTTGTTCGTGTTGTGTTGTCTTTTAGTGTCACAGAATGCTTTATACCAACGAATAGTGCCATGATGGGCGTTTATTTTGAATGCATGAAAAATGCTACAGTTGCTGCCACTCGAGTAAAAAGGTTTCGATTTTCGAACTTCCACTATAAACTTACGGATTACTTAACCATTTTCCTACAAAAACCAGTAATATCCTGCTGAATTAGTGGTCACCACATTGTTTCAGGTTACATTCATATCACTTAGTCCTACATCAGGCATTGACTGATGCAGATTTTGATCCAAGACTAGACCATTGCCACTGGCTTTTGAGTGTGATGGTAGAGTCCTTTCGGGTATATTGTGGACAGATGAGGTCACCTGTAAAAGCAATCGAGGTGTTAAAACGCACCATTGTCAATAACGAATCCTTACTGGATGCGAGAAATCCAACACCAAGGTCGTTGGTCTGTAAATTGTTGGCCATCTAAATGTGACAATTATCTAGAGTTTTCAAAAAAGGAATTACCTATTTTGTTAGAAGACGTGCCCTTTGAAATTCGACAACGCGATGGCTGCCCAACTTACTTCACGATAAATGGTCGGGACCTTTAGATGCCAACTATTCTGGTAGATGGATAACACGGGGTGGCATCTTTCCATGGCCGACTAGATCACCAGATTTAACATGTCTGGATTTTTATTTATACGCCGAGTAAAAGATATGGTTTTCTCAACCGGGTCCACTAATACGGAATAACATGATTGGACGAATAAGGAACCGTATTCAAACTATTTCAGTTGCTGAACTAAAGAGTGCAGTTTGGTCTACGCGGGAGAGGGTGCTTAAGTGCATCTAAAACGATGGACAGCATACGCACACGCACACGCACACGCACACGCACACGAACACGCACACGCACACACACGACCGCATGCACACACGTACGTACGCACGCTCCCATATGAACACACATCAATACACACACACACAAGCACACACATATACACTCACGCACACACACACACGCACGTACGCACACGCGCACACACGCCCTCCGGCAAAATTTAACTTTAACGGCGCAAAACGAGAAAGGATTTGGTCATTCATAGGACTATGAATAGTTTATTGTCAATAGGAGCGCAAATCTTCATTGTAAAGGTGCCACACACACACACACACACACACACACACACACACACACACCACGCACGTACGCACACGCGCACGCATGCCCTCCGGCAAAATTTAACTTTAACGGCGCAAAACGAGAAAAGATTTGGTTATTCATAGGACTATGAATAGTTTATTGTCAATAGGAGCGCAAATCTTCATTGTAAATGTGGATTTATGCAGAAGTTCACAGCTGTAATGCTTGCAATGTAATTTTACAACAATTTCTTTCCGATAAAGGTGCAAGCTTGTATTTTAACAGAAAAAATGGCGTCTAGTTGGCACCTAATTACTGCTTAAGAAAAAAAATGATTTATGCAAAAGTTCGCGGCTCAGTGAAGTTGGTCGTGCTTATAACATTTTTGCTACAAGGTATTTCCTATTTTCTATTGGGTCGCAAAATCTAATTTTAATGGTGTAAAATGGTGCATAATTAGCTCCTAAGTGACATTATTAAAAATGACCCGACCTGATCCCGCACGCCTTGCAAACTTGGTAATCTGTAGAAAGCCATTCCAGGCATACTGAACGGCAGTACGAAGGAGTCAGTGCCGACTTCGATTATCTACAATTAGACTAACGTCCGCATTAGTTAACGAAATGAGTTTCGCATGAAAATATTTATTAACGGTCACCCTGTAAATAAATGAAGAGAAATACTCTCTATAAATGATACTAAGATTTTTTTACGATTAAGAAAATATTGTGAAAAATCTGGAAACACTGGAACTATGGTAGGATCTGTAACAAACACAATACAGCCACGTAGAGCACGTGGCTGTATTCTGTTTGTTTAAGAAAATATTGTATTTACAATTCCTGTCACTTTCAAAAATTTTATTTTTCTTTGACATTTTTAGCCAATTTATAGCATGGTGTGTCAAGAGTGAATAGCTCGTTTATCGAAATATAATCGGTAGTTAAGTTAACCCTCTATGAGACACTAGCAGAAATAATTAAAAAAATACGCCGTTGGTTCTTAGTATCACATGTTAGTGTTAATGAAATACAATTATGACATTTCTTATTTTTTTTTAATTTATTAAGTATTAACAACAAAACATTTGTTTCATATTTAACCGTCTATGGAACACTACCAGAAATAATCTAAAAAATACGCCGTTGGCTCTTATTATCACCTATTAGTATTAATGAAACACTATTATGACATTTTTTATTTCGTTTATTAGATATTACAAGAAATAATGTATATTTAAATATACGTTGCACGAAAAAGGTAGTATTCGAATAGTTTGTCATAGCTGATCAATGTATAATGGAATATACAACATAATATTGAAAGAAAAAATAATAATATGA
>JARFJB010001798.1:1790000-1802500 GCA_036346205.1 Vesta saturnalis
CATTCCATATTTATGGCATTTAAGTTGGTATAAATTAAATGATATTGATCTAATTGTGAGTATTTTTGTCCCTATAATTTTTATGTACAACAAATAGTGTAAATGTCATTTTGAAAGCATAATTAAAATGATTGATGTGGAAGTAATGATGCAATTTGCAGCGTTTCTTAAAAGTATTTCTGTATTATAAGTTTTGTAACTGTGGTCTCATATTAGTCGACTTCATCGTCCTATTTCCACAGTTTTTGCTTTTACAGAGCGACGTTTTACGCAAGAGTCATATCCGCAAAGGCGAAACAGAAAGATCAAGAATCGCCGAACATGTCTGGAATGAAAACTATCGCGTCGAATGGGATAAGATACAGAGAGTGGCAAAGAGCGAGAATTCAACTCTAAAAAATATAAATTGGATTACTCAGTAGCTTAACGGTGAAGGTGTCAAGACTTGTAAGTGAGAGGTACCAAGCTGGAGTCTGAGAGTAGTCAAGTGCTTGTGAAAAAATCATAGTAAATGAATTCCACTCAAGTGCGAAATCAGTCCTTCTCAGAACTAAACCTGATGACGGAAGCAGAGTTCGCTTCCGAAACTTCGAGGTTTAAAAGCAAACACTGTAGAAATAGGCCGATCAAGTCAATTAATTTTTAAAGTTAAAAGTTTTTTCAATTTTGCTAAGGCCAATTTTAAAAAAAATTAATTTTGTTTAAAGTTTATAATTTAATTAAAAAAAACCCCTTTAATTTTAATTTTTATTTAAAAAGGCTTCCCAAGATTTTTGAAAATTCCTTTTTCAAACCGTCTGTTTTTAAATTTTAAAAAAAAAAAAAAAAAAAAAAAAAAAAAAAAAAAAAAAAAAAAAAAAAAAAAAAAAAAAAAAAAAAAAAAAAAAACCCCCCCCCCCCCCCCCCCCCCGGGAAAAAAAAGGACATAACCAAATAATAGTTGCATAAAAGAATTTTTAATTTTTTTTTTGAAAAATTTTTTATTACTTTCGTACAAAATACTATAACAATTTTTTTAAAATTATTTTTTAACCTTGTTGGTGGAATTTGTTTAATGATTTTTAAATAAAAAGTTTCCAATTTATTTTATATAATTTTTACACAACGTTTTTAATACAAAACATTTAAAAATAACAAGGAAAATAATAAAAAGTTAAAATGGTTTTTTTATTTAATTTAATTAAATTAATTTGTTACAAATTGTAAAAGAAGATTTGAACAAATTTTGAAATTCAAAAAGATGCGAAAACCAAGTACTAAAATAAAGTTTTAAACGTTAAACCAATAAAACCAATTTTTAAAATAATGATTTAATAAATTAGATATTAAAAATTGAATATAAAAAGAACAAAAATGTTAAATAAAGTAAGTTTAAAAAATTTAATAAAATTTGTTTGGTAAAGTTGTCTTTATTTCGGAAAAATAAAACATTAAATAAAACTTGTTTACCAATTAAATGCATAAATGTAAAAAAATAGTTTTTTTTTAATAATTCAACGTTATTGTACATGAAAAACAAGTATAGTTTAATTGTTTTTAATAATTAAATTAGTTTGTCTTAAACAATTGGTAAAGCATTTAATTCAAGGTTGGAAAACGCAAAAACCTAACATATAAAAGTAAAATAAAAACTAAGATCCAATTAAATTAAATTTATGGCAAATATTAATAAAACACAAATATGTTGAAAAAATTTATATTTAAAATATTAAAAAATTTATATTTATGTTTAAAAAGTTTGAAAACCTAATTTGTTTTAATAAAAGATTAAAAATTTAATATTGTTTAGTGAAGTAGATTTTTTTGTTTATATTTGGACATGTAATGTGTTTATTTAATATCAAATGTTGTTTGTAATATAAAAAATTACAGAATTCCATTGGAAATAACCCTGATATTTTTAAAATTAAATTGATATGTATTAGTTCCTGTGGATTTGTTTAATGTCATACAGCAATTTATGCGTTTTATGACATAATATTTGGAAGGAAATTCTTTAGGTGTTTTTTAATATAACAATCAAATAGTTTGCATTAATTTTTTTTTAAACAAAAATTAATGACCTTTTTGTTTTTCTCTGTTAATTATGTTTGGATTAAATTGTTATAATTGAATAAACAAACCGTGAATATTGAAAATATGCTAAAATATTGAATGTAAAATAACTTTTTTTAACACAGATCTAATAATTGAATTAAGTCCACTCTTACAACTCATTTATCATTAGTAAATAAAGAATTGATTAATAAACGCATACATACTTGAGGAGGTAATTTAGAAAACGGGTAACATCAAAACCTACTAGTTTATTACGTAGTGGTAATGTTATGTTATGTAGTTTAATAGCTGGTTCTAAAAAACAATACTTTTTTGTACTAAAATTGTTAGTTATACTGTTTAATTTAAAAATATTTGAACTTGTGGGTTCTTTAAAAATTTCATGTCCTTTAATCCTTAAAGCTGGCATTTAAATTTTAAATTTTTACATTTAAATTCTGTTTAAAATTTCTAAATTTTCGTTAATAAACTTTCAGCAGATAACGATATTTTAAACTAATTACTGTTGTTAATACCTTTATCTCTTTTAACAGAAATTAGATTATTTCAAAAATACATTTCATTTTACGACGTTTGGGAGTTTATGGGCGTTTGTCCGCGTGTGTGTTGTTGCTGGTGGTGCGTTTTGTGTTTGTGCGGTGTTGTGCGTGTGTGCGTGTGGTTGGCGTTTGCGTGTGGTGCGTGGTGCGTGTGGTGTGCGGTGTCGTGCGTGGGCGGTCGGTTGCGTGGTGGTGCGGGTCTGTGTTCGTGCGTTTTGGCGTGTGTCGTGGTTTGTGGTGCGTGGCGTTTTGTTTGCTGCTGTTGTTGGTCCTGGTTTCGGTGGGTTGTTGGATCTGGGTAGGGACCTTAGGGGTTCCTGGTACTGGTTTGGGGTTTTTTGTTTTGTTCTTTTTTGCCTCTTTTTTCTATGGTCGTTCTTTGCGGGTAACAATTTTAAAATAATACTTTGTTTAATAATAGTAACGGTGGATTATTAATCCATGAAGAAAGTCAAAGTTTGGGTGGGCTGGTATTGTTTTTAAATTTGCTTTTTTAAACCTCTATTTAAAATTTCTTGTTGTTAATAAACTTTGCGGTGCTTTTTTTATGTTGTTTCCTTATTTGTTTCGTCGTTTTCTTTCTGAAATCGCTATTGTCTTTTACGCGTTTGACGATTTCGCTGGCGTGTGGGGTTTTGGTGGGTGTGTGTGGTGGGTGAATGGGGTTGCGTGTTTTTTTTCGTTGGGTCATGTGGGTGGGTTGTGGGTTTGTAAGGGTGTTAGTATGGGTGGTGTGGGCGTGTGGGTGTGGCGGTATGTTGTTGCTTTCGTTGGGTTGGTGTGGTTGTGGGTTGGGGTTGTCCTGTGTGCCTTGTCCTGTGTCGTTTTGCGTTTTTCGGTGTGTTTGTTTGTGGTGTATGCGTGGCGTGTGTGGTTTTGTGTGCGTGTTGCGTGTGTGGTATTAGCTGAACGCTGGGTGCGGTTTGTGTATGGTGTTTGGGCGGGGTGTTTCGGTGTGGGCGTGTTTGTCGTGTTTTGGGTGCACGCGCTTGCGTGCGTGCTCATCAATTCTGTTTGGAGATCCAACTGAGTAACGGTGGATTGATTGATTCCATGAATAAGGAAGACCTCTATAAGTATCAGGGATATGAACAGGAAAAATTAATAGGGGGGGGACCCGGCTTGGAGGGCCTTCAACCAAAGAAAGTTAATTTGTTTAATTAATGAGAAGGTAAAAAAAAAATTTTTTTTTTGCTTTTTTAAACTTTGAAAGCTTTTTTCAAAAAATTTAAGCAAAAAAAACAAATTAAACCCCCCATTTTTTTTTTTTTTTTTTTTAAATATTTCAAGGCAAACCCCCCCCCTTTGGGGGGCTGGTACCCTTACCTGGTTTTTTTTTTGGAAGTCCAATATCAATTTTAAAATCAAAATGGGAATTAATGGTTAAAAATTTAAAAACAATCAAAAATGAAAGACCGAAAAAAAACGAGATTTTGGGAACAAAAAACAAAAGAAAAAACAAAACCCAATCCCCTGAATCAAACACTCTGATAGTAACATTACCCCATCCCGAAGGAGGAAAAGGACTAAGCGATGTTACAAACCTTCACTATGGGGAAATTAAATTCATTCGAGCCTACTCCCACCAACGAAAGGTAACACATTAGTGTTTGGTTGGCAAATCGTGCCACTCAACCTAGCGAATAAAGAGGAGCACATGCACGAGGAAAACCACTGCAGGAGAGAGGATAAACAAACTGGAGTGGCGAAACAAAGCCCTGCACGGGAGATCTCCACATGGACTAGATCAACCCTATGCCAATAAACAAGCATCTAAAGAATGGTTAAAGTGTGGAGAGTTGTTCCCGGAGACGGAGGGCTTCATCATAACCATTCAGGACTAGGTGGTGAACTCAAAGGACCACTTTAAGCATATAGTCAAGGACAGGTGTAGAAAATGTAAGGAGAAGCCAGAGACAATACAACACGTCACAGCAGCATGCAGTCTACTTGCTCAAACAGATTACTTACATCGCCACATCAAAGTCACCGTAGTCATTCACCAAGACATACGCCTCAAGATAGGGCTCCTCAATAAGAGAAGGAGGGTGCCGTACTACAAATATGAACCCAGACCAGTCACCAAACAGTCAGTTTACTATCTATTACGACAGGTCTATACTAACCGATCGCTGCATCCCCTTCAACCAGCCTGACTTAATTGTAGTAGACAAGTAAGCAAAGGAGGCCATCATCGCAGACATAGCGATGCCGAATACCCACAATATAGTCAACACCATGGCAGAGAAAAAGTGGAAGTGCACAGAATTGACAGACGAGATTAAGAAGATGTGGGGCTTGAATAAAGTGGCCACCGTGCTAATCGTAATCTCTACAACTGGTGTCGTGCCAAGGGAGCTGCACAGGACTTTGGAGATACACATACATGTTGTTGAAGAAGGCTGTTATCCTGAATACGACAAGAATGGTCAGAAGATTTCTGAGTCAACAATGAGAGTGCTTGGACGTAGCCCGTACCTCATTATACTCACGAGGAAAACCTGAGATAAAATAATAATAATAGTAATTTGTATAGGAAAAAACACTAATATTTGCAAATTTATCGAGTTGTTTAGTTCCTTAGCTTTCCTAACAAAATGCAATAATATACAGGGTGTGCAATATGAAGAGTGCAAGTTTCCTGCACTTGCGTAACACCCTGTATAGTTATAGTCAATTATAATTTTAATAATAAAGCATTAACCGACCGAGGTCGTATTAAGCGTAGTCAGCGTATAATAATTATTGTCATTAACTTATGTAAAGTCCGAAAATAGCAGACGAAAATCGCAGAAAGCAACGCACGCGCTGTAAACGGAATAACTATAATTTAGGTCATACTCATGCGAGAAGAACATATGAAATGGCGCATTCAACAAATGTTGTTTATGGAATCAACTAAAACATAGACTGGAAAAAATTACATCCTTGTTTCTTAAGTTTGAAGTATTATGTAGAAATTATTAAAGTCAATATTGATTTTTTTATATGTATAATAAAAAAAATTTCGTTATTAACTTACTTTTCCAATTAGGAAAAAGTTTTGCAAAGTAGTTTACAAAATATTAATCAAACTTTAGTTGCAGAATAGTGTTTTGAAAGTCAATCTTGATTCAATTTCATTTCTTAATACGTAACTTTCAATTCTGAACTAGTGAAAACTTTAAAGTGTTTTAGAAAGCAATAATAAAATGTATGGAATATTAAAATTAAAGAGCCTTTACGAACCTTACCAACAATAATGGCTCCAATAAAAATCCAATATATTGATATAAGTATAAATATTGTCTCAAAAACAAAAAAAAACAGTGTATTCATATAGTGTTGACGTAAACTATTTTGATTTATCGTAACTCGCGGTTTCCAATAACTGGAACATTGTTTTTTCTCAGTCAGAAGTAACTATCTAAAAACATTAATAAAAAATCGATGACATAAGGGATTTTGTACGAAATTGGTACATCTGCATATTTAATAAAAAACCAATATTTCAAGTAAAGGATGTTTACGAAAGTATTTCCTACATACTTTAATGTTAGTTATGAAAAGACTCGAACGTTTGGATGAACACATCTAAAATTGCGCATACAACTTGAAAAACTATTAACCAGTGAAAAATATAATAAAAAGAATGATGTTCTTTATAAATTGTGAGAAATAATATAAATCATACGTTTTCCGATATGAGAATGCTATTGATTTTCATTGTGAAAATTAAAGAATAATTATTATTTCATGAATTTACCGAGTGCTTATAATTGGAAAGCTCCACAAAATTCACCAATAAATACTAATTTGTAAAAACGAAACATTATTTAAATTTATGTTTTTTCAATCAAGGTAACGTCAAACGAAAAAATTTGTAGCGTCTTAAATCACCACTTTTTGAGATGCCAATAAAAGTGTTGCTGAATCCAACGGGAAATATTTAACTAAGATGCATTGAAAGAAAACGTCAGTAAGTTTGCAGTTACATGATCGATTACCAAACACTACAAAAGAGAAGTTTTAAAGGAGTTATTCCAGAACAGAAGGTTTGACATGAGTTTATAACATATATTACTAGAAGTTTGATTTATTGCAGACATGTGCAGTTTTATACGTGTTATGTGTATTCTTTCAAAGGATTTTCTACAATTTTTTTATTACTAGGATGGATAATCTATGTCTCCATTTGTATGAGTTTTGTGATAATAAATCTAACAGTTTTACTTTAATGACACGATTATTATTAGTATGTTAGGTTTTCAAAGTTGATCCAATTGTTTATTTCTATATGTAAATTGTAAATCTTTAATTTCATATTTTTCATTCCAACTTGTTTTGATCAAGGTATACTCCTCTACTACACGTGTGGAATGGTTTAACGAAGTTTTTCGTAAATAAAATTCCGTTAAAAAAAATTCAGTTGTAAAATGCTGTGTACGTAAATAAAAATGTTTGGTGTGAAACAACACACGATCTTCCAATCTACAACGTGGAATTTAAAAGAAATGAAATAATACAAATTTAATTTCTTTGTTTGTACTAAGGATTTCTTAATATTATATAATAACTTATTTACTTTGCCTTTCTCCTCAATTAAAACAATATAAGAGGTGTGTTTTAGGGTTTTGTAAACCTTTGGCTGAGTTGGACAACACGTCGAGTGTAATCAACACTTTTTTAAAGCTTAAATGGTCGAAAAGTTGGGCATTTTGGACTTTAGTAAAATGACATATTTAAACTGACGAAATTTCGAACCGTACCTTAGTTTCTAAACAATTACAATTACAACCTGATATATTGTTTCTATCTGAAACACAAGTCTTCTCTGAAAGCTCCGAGTCACCCGACTTGCAATTTCCTCAATACCATCTTCACTCTAACATTCGATATAAAGGAGGCGTATGTGCGTACATCAAGGACAGAATTGCTTGCAAGAGGGTTTCTTCCTTAGAAAATAAAAATTTTGACGTGATTTGGTTTAAACATTCTGGTCCTAATTTTGTGAAATTTATAGGTCTCCTAATGACAGCAACTTTCAAGACTTCTTCGATTACCTTAGTACGAAAGTTGACTATCTCCTGTCTCAGTTTCCATCTTGCGATATCTCATTTGTAGGCGATTTCAATGTTCAAATTAATTGGCTTCAATTTTCATCTACTACAAATCCGGGTCATAGTGCAGAAACATTTGCTATTTCATGTGATCTCACACAAATGATTTCTGAACCCACAAGAATCCCTGATAACCCTAACCATACTCCACATCTTCTAATTCTTTCTTACATCAAACCCTCTTGTTTATAAAATTCCGTTCTTTCGCCTTTAGGTCTTTCCGACCATTGTCTAATAAAAATCATTTCTACTGTACCTAATTCCACTGTTGTTCGCAAAACCGATAGAACCTTGTGGTGTTTTAAGTCAGCTCGATGGAGTGATTTACGGGATTTCTTTGCAACCTTTCCATGGCGTGAATATTGTTTTAAGTCGTCCTCTTCTTCGGACATCGCTCTTTCAGTATCTGAAGTCATCCTCATGGGAATGGAGTTTACATTCCGAAAAACAGTACCGTGTAGGTCATTCACGTTCCCAACCCTGGTTCAATAAGGCTTGTTCTGATGCAATATCTTTAAAAATAAATGTTACATTAAATGGAAATCTAATAAATCGGTTGACAGTCATGTAGAATACGTTGGTGCTAGAAATATCTGCAAAAGTGTCATCACTAAAACTAAAAAGTTGTTCGAACAACGAAAATGCAATGAACTAGCTACATCTCCTTTAGGCAGTCGTAAATTTTGGTCTTTAGCAAAAGCCATTAGTAAAAACTTTCGAACATCTTCATTTCCCCTGACATCTATTGACGGATCGGTAGTTGCTGATTCTGTAGACAAAGCCAACGTTTTTGTGGATTTGTTTGCATCAAACTCGTGTCTCAATGATTCTGGAAAAGATGTGCCCCTAGTCAACTCTTCTTCATACGTTATGAAACCAATTCATTTTCGGTACAAGCTCTTGGAATCGATCATCAGTAGGCTTGATCTCAATAAGGCGACTGGCCCAGACGGTATCCCAGCTATTGTCTTAAAGAAATGTTCCCCGAACTAGTACCAGTCCTATCTAAGCTCTATACGATCTCTATATCTTCTGGGGAATTCCTTCATCATGGAAGTTAGCAAATGTTCAACCTATTCCCAAAAAGGTGATAAGACCGATCCTCAAATTACAGACCAATTGCCATCACTTCCATTTTGTCTAAAATCATGGAAAAAGCCATCAATCAGCAACTGCTCACGTTCCTTGAAACTAACAAACTCCTTAGTGACCACCAATATGGGTTTAGGCAAAGTCGTTCAACAGGCGATCTTCTTTCATATGTGACCCAAGTTTGGAACAATACAGTAGAGCAGTCCGGTGAAACAGTTGTAGTCGCTTTAGATATCTCAAAGGCATTTGACCAAGTTTGGCATAAGTGTTTACTTGCCAAACTCACCTCGTTTGGGTTAAATGATACGCTCATCAACTGGGTTTCTAGTTTCCTTGATAAAAGACAAATACGTGTCGTAGTTGATGGCTTTTTTCAAAAGAAGTTAGCATTAACGCGGGCGTACCACAGGGATCCGTTATAGCGCCTACACTTTTTCTACTGTACATAAACGACCTTATTTCTTCAACAACTAACCCCATCCATTGCTTTGCTGACGATAGCACTCTTCACTGTAGTTCATCTCAGTCTACTCATAGTGATAATCCACCTTCTATGTCAAATCAAGAAATTAAAGCTGAAATGGCAAATTCAATCAACAAAGACATTCAACGTATTCTCGAATGGGGAAGCAATAATCTAGTTAAATTTAATGCTAACAAAACTCAGTGTTGCCTTATGTCCGCCAAAAAAGATCGATCATTTCCTGTTGTAAGTATGAATGGCTCAGTTCTTAAGTTTTCAGACCCTATTATTCTGTTGAAAACAGCTGCTCGTAAAATAGCCTTTTTGTACAGATCTAAGCAGTACTTTACCTCTCGACAACTCCTTCTGCTGTATAAGGCCCAAATTCGGCCTCATCTGGAATATAATTCTCACCTCTGGGTTAGTGCTCCCCAATACGCTCTCGATATCGTTGATCGTATTCAAAAGAGAGCGATTAGGCTTATAAATGACCCGTCCTTAACTTCTCACATACAGTCCCTTGAGCATAGAAGGATGGTTTCAGTTCTTTCTTTGTATTATCGTTATTACAACGGCTATTGTGCTGGTGAATTACATTCTTTTATACCATCTCCGGCTATCTTTGCGAAAAACACTCGGTTCGCTCATTCACATCATCAGTATGCAGTACAAATCTCCACTTGTCGTACCAAACGGGCGCAATCCACATTTTCTACACGGCTTCTAAAGCTCTGGAATGATCTCCTAGTTCCTGTTTTCCTCTCACTTATGATATGAGAAAATTTAAGGTAGCTGTTCATAGGCATCTATTGGCAATTCATTATCCCTCTATCCATCCTCCTAAGTGTTCCTGAGTGCTTTAGCACGATAGGCCTTATTTAGCCTGTTCAGGTCCACAATCATAAAAAAAAAAAATTTATATTGAATAAATAATTTCCTTTAGATTAACCAAATACACCAGCTTACTTTAAATGTCCTATATTCATAAATCACGCAAGCCAATATAATGTAGGGCAGATAATCAAAAACAGACTTCTTGCAAGTTATCCTACATCCACACGTGCTAAGCTGTTTCCTAGTTAAAGGGAGAAGTCGGACGTTATTTTCGTCAACCATCAATCCCTGTAAATATGAGTAGAGAAGGTGCTAACATTACTGTTATCGCTGTTATTGTTAGAAGATGTCCAAGATGATCAAATCAATTTAAGAAATTCTATTTTATTATTATACATTATTTTGTAATTGTTTATTACCATGTACTGACTCCAACACTTACTCCACCCTCTAGTACCTTACTTCTTTTTAAAGATCTTTAGATCTTGGTTGAAAGTCAAATCCCTCCCGCTATGATAATTACGTGAGCTATCCAAACTTAAACCCACATCTCGGGGGTTTAATGTATTTTAATATATATATATACACAGGGTGTTTCAAAAACCGTTCGGCTAATTTCTAGGGTAAATAGAATATTAAAAAATAACGTTAGTTTGGTTAATAAATATGTATCTAAATGAAATTTGGACCACAACTACCTTTGATTAGGTCATAAAAGATAGTGTTGACAAATCTTTAATATTTTTTATAGGAGCGTCGCTAAATGGGGTTGTCACTTATCTTGCCCTCAAACTTTTTTTTATGGGGATATTTTTAATTTTTTGGGCAAAGATACAACACAAAAAACAAGCAGCATGTAACGCTGACCGAATTAATAAATTATTTTAAAACGAAACAATTAATAATTTTCCTGCGCGAGAACGAACTACCTCAGAAACAACTACGAGGTAAAAATATTGTAAATTATTTGGATCTTAAAAAAGGTTTTAATTGTATGGAAAAAAGAACGAATAACACAAAAAGAAACAGAAAAAAATGTTATGTAAACGTACGCGTTTTTACATTAAATGTTCGAAATGCCCACCACAATTTCAGCAATACATAATCGTCAACATTTCTCTAGTGAAAACATAATCCTTTGGAGTGGTCGTGGTTCTTGAATTAACATTTTTTAATTATTTTCAGCTCACGATTGAAGTTCTTCAATGGAATTTATTTCGCTTGAATATATTTTTTCTTTAACTAAACTCCACACATCAAAACCCAAGGGATTTATGTCAGGGGACCTTGGTGGATAGGAGCATCAGCGCCTTGACCAATCCAACGATTTAGAAAATGTTGAGCCATCTTCTAGCTTGTCTACTGAAATAAGGAGGGCACCATCATGCATAAAAAGCATATTTCTTCGTAGATCAAGTGGCAAATCTTCTAATAGACACATGTTTACATTCGAGGTTGAGATCTCGATCTGAAAAGGTCAACTACAAATAAAAGATTAGTTAGTCATTAAAAAAAAGACAACGTTGTTTTCACGATGTTAGAGCCGGGTTACAACAGGTGCATCTACCAGCAGTTCCTAGAGGAACGGGGAGCTGTCACCGACGACGATCCGGGAGTTCCGGATACCACCAGCGACATTGAAGAAGAGGCCCGCCCCGGATCTACCAGCCCCGACGACTTTGTAATACAGAAGAAGAATCCGAAGAAGACCCCGAAAGTTCGCCCGTCTACGCCGCTGCCCACGAACAACGGATTCCAGGCCTTGGAATCATCCACCGACAGTCTTCCAGCAATGGAGCAGACGACACAAACGGACACCAGGGAGAAAGTGCCTCCGGTAATCCTTCGTCAGAAGGAGAACTGGGTCGCGTTCTCCCGAGAAATGGACCGTCAACACATCGCCTTCACGAAAGCCAATGCCTTCAGCGAGGGAATCCGGATTCAGCCTGCCTCACTCCAGGACAGAGATAGGCTGATGAAGTATATGGAAAAATGTGTTACTCCATACCACACTTATCAGGCAAAGAGCGAGCGATTGACTAAGGTGGTGATACGTGGCGTGTCCGTAGAACTAACCGAGGTTGACGTTAGCTCAGAGCTAAAAGTGCAAGGTATTAATGTACTTTCTGTTTACACGATGAAGCAGCTAGGACACCCGATCCCCCTCATGATGGTAGAGTTGCTGACCGAGGAAGACAACAAGAAGATCCGGGAGGTAAAGCATATCGCGCACCTCCGCGTGACTGTAGAGGATTTACGGCGGAAATCTGATATCGGGCAGTGTCACCGGTGTCAAGGTTTGTACGCAGAACTTCTGCAAGGCGGCAGCACGCTCTGTAAAGTTAGATCACCACTCCAGTGAATGCACGAAAACCGTACAGATCGTAGTTAACTATAACATACTACATGCCGAAG